>JAPWTK010000604.1:0-242792 GCA_029963805.1 Aromia moschata
CGATCGTGTTCGGTGTGAAAATCGCCGCCGAATAACCGCAATTCCGTACGAGGTTCTGTCGACACTCGCGAAAACAACATCCCTCCAGTCTGTCGCGTATATCTCCTCTTCCCGTCGTCTTAGAAAAACGAGCGACCCACCATTCGATTCCTCGTTTAAATTCGCATCTATCCACGTGCGGCACGGCGTCTTCCGTGTCGACGGTGGTCCGTGGGAAAATCGGAAAGAGCTGTGTGTCCGCCGACTTGACACTCTCGACGGCGCTAGACCGAAAACCGTGAGTCGCACGACGTTGACGACGACGCCATTCGATTTTTCGCGCCAAACTTAGGGTCGGGCACAAGCGTTTTTCCGAAAAAATCGATCGTCTTCGGTGTGAAAATCGCCGCCGAATAACCGCAATGCCGTACGAGGTTCTGTCGACACTCGCGAAAACAACATCCCTCCAGTCCGGCGCGTATATCTCCGCTGCCCGTCGTCGTAGAAAAACGAGCGACCCACCATTCGATTCCTCGTTTAAAGACGCATCTATCCACGTGCGGCACGGTGTCTTCCGTGTCGACGGTGGTCCGTGGGAAAATCGGAAAGAGCTGTGTGTCCGCCGACTTGACACTCTCGACGGCGCTAGACCGAAAACCGTGAGTCGCACGACGTTGACGACGACGCCATTCGATTTTTCGCGCCAAACTTAGGGTCGGGCACGAGCGTTTTTCCGAAAAAAATCGATCGTCTTCGGTGTGAAAATCGCCGCCGAATAACCGCAATGCCGTACGAGGTTCTGTCGACACTCGCGAAAACAACATCCCTCCAGTCTGTCTCGTATATCTCCTCTGCCCGTCGTCGTAGAAAAACGAGCGACCCACCATTCGATTCCTCGTTTAAAGACGCATCTATACATGTGCGGCACGGCGTCTTCCGTGTCGACGGTGGTCCGTGGGAAAATCGGAAAGAGCTGTGTGTCCGCCGACTTGACACTCTCGACGGCGCTAGACCGAAAACCGTGAGTCGCACGACGTTGACGACGACGCCATTCGATTTTTCGCGCCAAACTTAGGGTCGAGCACGAGCGTTTTTCCGAAAAATCGATCGTCTTCGGTGTGAAAATCGCCGCCGAATAACCGCAATGCCGTACGAGGTTCTGTCGACACTCGCGAAAACAACATCCCTCCAGTCCGTCGCGTATATCTCCGCTGCCACCACCATTCGATTCCTCGTTTAAAGACGCATCTATCCACGTGCGGCACGGCGTCTTCCGTGTCGACGGTGGTCCGTGGGAAAATCGGAAAGAGCTGTGTGTCCGCCGACTTGACACTCTCGACGGCGCTAGACCGAAAACCGTGAGTCGCACGACGTTGACGACGACGCCATTCGATTTTTCGCGCCAAACTTAGGGTCGGGCACGAGCGTTTTTCCGAAAAATCGATCGTCTTCGGTGTGAAAATCGCCGCAGAATAACCGCAATGCCGTACGAGGTTCTGTCGACACTCGCGAAAACAACATCCCTCCAGTCCGTCGCGTATATCTCCTCTGCCCGTCGTCGTAGAAAAACGAGCGACCCACCATTCGATTCCTCGTTTAAAGACGCATCTATCCACGTGCGGCACGGCGTCTTCCGTGTCGACGGTGGTCCGTGGTAAAATCGGAACGAGCTGTGTGTCCGCCGACTTGACACTCTCGACGGCGCTAGACCGAAAACCGTGAGTCGCACGACGTTGACGACGACGCCATTCGATTTTTCGCGCCAAACTTAGGGTCGGGCACGAGCGTTTTTCCGAAAAATCGATCGTGTTCGGTGTGAAAATCGCCGCCGAATAACCGCAATTCCGTACGAGGTTCTGTCGACACTCGCGAAAACAACATCCCTCCAGTCTGTCGCGTATATCTCCTCTTCCCGTCGTCTTAGAAAAACGAGCGACCCACCATTCGATTCCTCGTTTAAATTCGCATCTATCCACGTGCGGCACGGCGTCTTCCGTGTCGACGGTGGTCCGTGGGAAAATCGGAAAGAGCTGTGTGTCCGCCGACTTGACACTCTCGACGGCGCTAGACCGAAAACCGTGAGTCGCACGACGTTGACGACGACGCCATTCGATTTTTCGCGCCAAACTTAGGGTCGGGCACAAGCGTTTTTCCGAAAAATCGATCGTCTTCGGTGTGAAAATCGCCGCCGAATAACCGCAATGCCGTACGAGGTTCTGTCGACACTCGCGAAAACAACATCCCTCCAGTCCGGCGCGTATATCTCCGCTGCCCGTCGTCGTAGAAAAACGAGCGACCCACCATTCGATTCCTCGTTTAAAGACGCATCTATCCACGTGCGGCACGGTGTCTTCCGTGTCGACGGTGGTCCGTGGGAAAATCGGAAAGAGCTGTGTGTCCGCCGACTTGACACTCTCGACGGCGCTAGACCGAAAACCGTGAGTCGCACGACGTTGACGACGACGCCATTCGATTTTTCGCGCCAAACTTAGGGTCGGGCACGAGCGTTTTTCCGAAAAATCGATCGTCTTCGGTGTGAAAATCGCCGCCGAATAACCGCAATGCCGTACGAGGTTCTGTCGACACTCGCGAAAACAACATCCCTCCAGTCCGTCGCGTATATCTCCGCTGCCCGTCGTCGTAGAAAAACGAGCGACCCACCATTCGATTCCTCGTTTAAAGACGCATCTACGGCACCGGTGTGAAAACAGCCACGGTCGTCCATCCACAGATTTAATAATACAATTATCTCACAATTTTATCATTCCAAAAATTATTTTCCACGACGGTGTGCTATTTTATGACATTTAGTAATGCTGGCAATTACACAAAAAAATGGGAGGGTGGAAACTACCCTTAAAATTTTAAAATCCACATCTTATACATATGCAGATGTCGATTAAATTTTTTCACGCAAATTGCTTAATTTTGATGTTGTAAAACCCGCCCACCCTTTAAAATCATTTCCCGGGCCGTAATAAGGGTGCATCAACCCCTAGAAGTAATAAAATTACTCCAGCCACATTTGAAGATGTCGGGTAAATTTTTTCACGTAAAAGGCTTTATTTTACAATTAGCTAACCAGCCCGTAGGTTGAAATCATTTCCCGGGCCGTAATAAAAGGGTGCATCAACCCCTAGAAGTAATAAAATTACTCCAGCCACATTTGAAGATGTCGGGTAAAATTTTTCACGTAAATGGCTTTATTTTACAGTTAGCTAACCAGCCTGTGGGCTCAAATCATTTCCCGGGCCGTAATAAGGGTGCATCAACCCTAGAAGTATTAAAATTACTCCAGCCACATTTGAAGATGTCGGGTAAATTTTTTCACGTAAATGGCTTTATTTTACAGTTAGCTAACCAGCCTGTGGGCTGAAATCATTTCCCGGGCCGTAATAAGGGTTCATCAACCCCTAGAAGTAATAAAATTACTCCAGCCACATTTGAAGATGTCGGGTAAATTTTTTTCACGTAAATGGCTTTATTTTACAATTAGCTAACCAGCCTATAGGCTGAAATCATTTCCCGGGCCGTAATAAGGGTGCATCAACCCCTAGACGTATTAAAATTACTCCAGCCACATTTGAAGATGTCGGGTAAATTTTTTCGCGTAAATGGATTTATTTTACAGTTAGCTAACCAGCCTGTGGGCTCAAATCATTTCCCGGGCCGTAATAAGGGTGCATCAACCCCTAGAAGTATTAAAATTACTCCAGCCACATTTGAAGATGTCGGGTAAATTTTTTCACGTAAATGGCTTTATTTTACAGTTAGCTAACCAGCCTGTGGGCTGAAATCATTTCCCGGGCCGTAATAAGGGTGCATCAACCCCTAGAAGTAATAAAATTACTCCAGCCACATTTGAAGATGTCGGGTAAATTTTTTCACGTAAATGGCTTTATTTTACAATTAGCTAACCAGCCTATAGGCTGAAATCATTTCCCGGGCCGTAATAAGGGTGCATCAACCCCTAGAAGTATTAAACCCGTTGTACTCTATCAGACTTGCTCGGATTTTTTTTCTCTATTGGGAAGGTTTTTTTGATGGAACAGCTTCTTTCTTAAAAGATCTAAATCTTCGTCAACAAAGTGATTTGAACAAATTCTGTCATTATTAACATTGAATGTATCTTCGCGTTTACACAGATGCCTCCACTTTGCTTTTGATTTCTCGTCTTTGGGAAAGCCAAAAAACTTGAAATTGTTTTTAGAACGATTGTTCGTATTATAACCGTATACAGCACACCTCATTTTAACAAATTTTTGCTGTCAAAAATATAAAAACTAGCACAAACTTATCAAGATGCCTTCAAAACAAACTACTCGGATGACAAAAGTGGGCACAAGCTGACGTCACAGTCATGGCGCCCGGCTGCGCGATATCATACCTTCTATTTGTATACCGTGACTGGTCACGTATGATATGATAAGGTATGATATCGCGCAGCCGCGCGCCATGACTGTGACGTCAGCTTGTGCCCACTTTTGTCATCCGAGGAGTTTGTTCTGAAGGCATCTTGATAAGTTTGTGCGAAGTTAACGCGAAGATACATTCAATGTTAATAATGCCAGAATTTGTTCAAATCACTTTGTTGACGAAGATTTAGATATTTTAAGAAAGAAGCTGTTCCATCAAAAAACCTTCCCAATAGAGAAAAAAATCCGAGCAAGTCTGATAGAGTACAACGGGTTTAATACTTCTAGGGGTTGATGCACCCTTATTACGGCCCGGGAAATGATTTCAGCCCACAGGCTGGTTAGCTAACTGTAAAATAAAGCCATTTACGTGAAAAAATTTACCCGACATCTTCAAATGTGGCTGGAGTAATTTTAATACTTCCAGGGGTTGATGCACCCTTTTTACGGCCCGGGAAATGATTTGAGCCCACAGGCTGGTTAGCTAACTGTAAAATAAAGCCATTTACGCGAAAAAAATTTACCCGACATCTTCAAATGTGGCTGAGTAATTTTAATACGTCTAGGGGTTGATGCACCCTTATTACGCCCGGGAAATGATTTCAGCCTATAGGCTGGTTAGCTAATTGTAAAATAAAGCCATTTACGTGAAAAAATTTACCCGACATCTTCAAATGTGGCTGGAGTAATTTTAATACTTCTAGGGTTGATGCACCCTTATTCCGGCCCGGGAAATGATTTCATCCCATAGGCTGGTTAGCTAACTGTAAAATAAAGCCATTTACGCGAAAAAATTTACCCGACATCTTCAAATGTGGCTGGAGTAATTTTATTACTTCTAAGGGTTGATGCACCCTTATTACGGCCCGGGAAATGATTTCAGCCCACAGACTGGTTATCTAACTGTAAAATAAAGCCATTTACGTGAAAAAATTTACCTGACATCTTCAGATGTGGCTGGAGTAATTTTAACACTTCTAGGGGTTGATGCACCCTTATTACGGCCCGGGAAATGATTTCAGCCTACAGGCTGGTTAGCTAACTGTAAAATAAAGCCATTTACGTGAAAAATTTACCCGACATCTTCAGATGTGGCTGGAGTAATTTTAATACTTCTAGGGGTTGATGCACCCTTATTACGGCCCGGGAAATGATTTCAGCCTACAGGCTGGTTAGCTAACTGTAAAATAAAGCCATTTACGTGAAAAAAATTACCCGACATCTTCAAATGTGGCTGGAGTAATTTTTATTACTTCTAGGGGTTGATGCACCCTTATTACGGCCCGGGAAATGATTTCAATATGTGAGCGGATTTTACAACATCATAATTAAGCAATTTACGTGAAAAAATTTAATCGACATCTGCATTTGTATAAGATGTGGCTTTTAAAATTTTAAGGGTAGTTTCCACCCTCCCATTTTTTTGTGGGACTGCCAGCATTACTAAATGTCGTAAAATAGCAAACCGTCGTGGAAAATAATTTCTGGAATGATAAAATTGTGAAATAATTGTATTTTTAAATCTGTGGATGGACGACCGTGGCTGTTTTCACACCGGTAAGAATCTTTCTGTTCACAGCTGCCCACATTATAATTTGGGTTGTCTGCACTCCAGAGTCTCATATTCTGAGAGTTAACGTATCCCGAAAGATGGAACCAAAACTCGTTAGTAAAAAACTTTTTCGAGGGCAGCATCATTATTATTAAAACTATAGGTTAATAAATCATTAGCAGATGTAGTTTTAGATGAGAATTTCATGTGTGGATTGCAGATGATATGGATGGAGCTCCAAAGCATCTTTTAAAATTCGTTGACATGTTGTATAGGGCAAATTCACTGTTGGCTCAGATGGGTAATTGATGTTCTTGGATTGTCCGTTATCACTTGCCTAACCATTTCAACGTTTTCTTCTATCCATACTTTGGATCTACCGCTTCCTTGTTGCGATTGACGCTTCCAGTTTGCCGGTACAAATGTCACTGTTTTACTGATCGAAACGTTTTACTGACCGGCTATTATGGTCGAAATGAATAACTGCATCCAGTTTCCATCGATTCTACTGCCATCGAACGAAACGCGCCTCTGTTCTTCATTAAAATATGAATTTTATTTTACAGTTCTGACAGCCAGTTGTCAAAAGTTTGACAACAATAAAATTTCGTTTCGAGCTTGGACATGACCGCTATTTCTACTAACACTAAGTCCATATTTGACCAAACTAGAGATACCTGAACTATTAAGGCAAAAACTGGTAGAATAATAAGAATAATTACAATTCGATTTATGCTGTCCTTTAAATAAACTTTTTAGTTTTTCCTAAGCTAAATATTTTGATAAAAAAGCAGATATTTCCTTTAAAAAAAAATGTTAATTTTAGATATCTCGACAATTACTTTTTGGACTTTTTTTGCAGTAACGCCACGATATGATGGGGTGCAGAGCAGAGAATGGAACAAAGAACAAGACTAGATTCTTTACATCAAACTTGTGCGATATAGCCAAACTTACTTTAGTCCATTCGTGGATAATAAAAAAGTTACAGTGCATTAAAGTTAAAATTTTGAATTCAAAATACTTAGGTAAAATTTTTTATACAGTTTTCAAAGAATTACTTTGAAAATTTCGATTCGGGGGTTTTCTGTGACGAGAAAAACGAATCCGTACTTAACTTTACTGTAGACGTTAGAGGGCACTTCACAATGTACTCTTGGTTGATAAAAATTGGTCTTTTAAAAAATAACTTTTTTTCTCAGTATGTGTACAAAAGTTTAGTAGAAAAATACTATTCTCTGATTTATTTTACACAAATAAGAATATACTTATTTATGTTAATTAAGTTCATATACAAGTCGATAAAGTCGTCTTTTCAAATACTTTCAGATGCTGTCTGGTCTTTTGTACCCAAGATGGCGGATCCAATATTGTGCAAACGATTGGATAGTCTTCCTTTAATCAACGTATTGTTACAGAAATGTCAGGATTTTACTAGATATTGCTTGATGTCATTCGCTAGTGTTTTAGAATTATAGTTTTTGAGTATAGAAGTAGGCCAAACACCCCTGACAGTTGTTAAGGAGTTTGTTTATGTAGTTGTTTATGAGCTGTTGAACTGTAAAGATCACGAGAAATAAAAGTGTTTGAAGTTATTGTGGAATTAATTGAAGAACCCACGAGAAATACGTAACAGTACCATTAACAAATCGGTCTCATAGTGACCTCAAAAGGGATTTTTGAGGTCGCTAATCACGAATCTGGAGATCCACCATCTGGATCCACCACCTTGCTGGATTTCGCTTGTTTCTCAGGGTGCGAAGTTTTGAAATGACCTGGATAAATAATTTTTGTGTCGCACATTGAAAAACAAGAGGCAGAATAGCAGAATTCAAGATAGCGTAATCCAAGATGGTGGATCCAGATGACATGGCGATTCATCTTCGCGATTAGAGACCCAAGAATACCTTTTGAAATTACTACTAGACCGATTTTTTAAAGGCCGATACGTTGATTGAAGGAAGGTTATCCAATCGTTTTGTTTTTTTTTGCAGTTCTCTTTGATCCGCCATTACGGATGCATGTAAAAGAACAGACACAATCTGAAAGTATTAAAAAAACGAATCTTTTGAGCTTTTACTCATTTCTCTAAGTGCCTTCAAATTTTTGGCAGAGCTTTAATCCGGTTGACATGGAGCGTCCCATTAATATTTCCTCAAACATATTACTGTCCTCACTGGTGACGCAACACCTCATTTTCATGTTTTTACTTAAGAACATAACTTTTTGCGTTAGTCACGTTTCTTTATATGTACATATGTACGTGTGTCGCATACTGTCAACTATAAATAATATGAGATTAAAAGACTATGAGCCTTTCTTCTTCATTATATAAAAACATTAGTCTCTTGTACCTGGGAATGTATTTATTAGTAGATACCGTAAATATGCACATTGCGCGAAAACCAATTTCATACCTTATTGCGAAAGGAACACGGATATAGTAATCCAAACACAAATTTATAAAGGGATCTCTCCCGGCAACAATTCTGCATTATAAAAATAAAATCCTAATAAAAATGTAATAAAAATTTTCCCTATTTCCCCGTCGACCAATGCACGTCGGCTCCGAAGCCGCGTTGCATGCCGAGCAACAGCTTTTGTCGACGTGTGTACCGTTTTTCTCTAGCCAGTCAGCATTATTACATTATAGAACAAAAACTCTACCGTATCTTATTATAAGAACCGGTTCTCTTGGAAAGTTGTTATTAAATGATTTAAAACACAATTGTTCTACTTACAAGAATGATGTCATTACTGAAACATTATTAAACAACGAAAGAGCACTGCATAATGGAAGTAAAATTGTAATACCCAGTCGTGAAATTAGATCGAGCTATCATTCATTGAAAAAACTGCGTATACATAACCAACCATTACAAATAACGAGTGTGTCTTTGATAGGAAAATGCTTTGTTGCTGAAATATTAGAATATTCTCTAGATACGATATGAAAGGTCACATCATAAAGTCAGGGATATACTTTAAATTAGTATACAGTTTTACTTTTAAAAGGAATTTGAGTTTAGCTGCCACAGCAATGGGATTGTAGTATATGTATTTATGTAAAATCAATATTTCGCTATGATAACTATATACTGTCAAAACAAAGCAATTACAATTTAGTGAATTTTTCTCGAAATAAAACTCATCTGAATCAGAAACATCATTTGAATAAAAAAAAAAATGATCTACAGGGTCCGGCAAACAGGTATGGAAATTTTGAAGAGCGTTTCATGTGAGCTAGGGTGAACCTAATTTTTTCCGAATATACAGGTATAGTATGTATCTACTCGTTGGCAGATGCCATTTCAGTTACCATGGCGCCGTGGACGACAGGTCATAGCCTGTTTGTTTACAACACCTTCATTGAAATGGGCCGTTCTGTGATTCAAACACAGCGAGAGAGTTACTGTTTGGTGTGGCATTAGTTGAAATTTTATTATTCTTTCATAGAAGGAGATTCTATGAGGCTAATGCGGGACAGAAGAGTGAGAAAACGACACGTGCGTCCGTGTCGCTGAGAAGGGCCGAATGCACCGAACGCGACTAGTGACATCTCGTGGCCGGAAGCCTAAATCTGATCTTTTTGCTTCCTTGCTTGCGTACGCGTTTCGTCCTGGAACTGTTCCGTGGACTCATCAGTAAGGCTGGAGCAGTTTCTGCCTTAAACGCCGAGTGTTGATACTATTAATTTGTTATTTGTACTTATCGTACTGAAACGTGTGTCGGCGAGATATATGAATGTGTGGAACAGATTTGTGGGGCCGGTGACGGTAGAAATGGTCGCCACCCCACGGTTTGGACATTTTTACGCAAAATCCTAAAAATGTATCCGTATAGACTGCAACGACTGTTAAATTTGAAGTAAGCAGGTCTAGCAATGAGGTACAGGTCTTTGCGAATATTGGCTTAGATTGAAATTGAACCTGAATGGTTATTCAGTACTATATGGACAGATGAGGCCCACTTTTCCCTTAATTGGGAGGCAATACTCAAAACTGTCGAATATTGGCAGTATGAAATCCACAATCTCAAACACACATGAATACCACATACAGCCACATACAGCAATCATTCAGAAAGGTCTTCATGACAAGTATGTCGCCGTTTGGTGCGATTTCACAGCTAATTTCATTATTGGTCCATATTTTTTTGAGGAAATACAGAATGACGAGGTCGTAACTGTAACTGTACTGGTGGATGATACCTGTATATGTTAAGAGATTATGCAATTCCACAGTTGCAAAACGAGTACGCAATTCAAAACATAATTTTTATGCAGACTGGAGCACCCCCACACATTTACTGACCTTACAGATTTATTAACTGCTGCTTTTCAGGGTCGTATTATAAGCAGACGTTTTGAAAATTCATGGCCACCAAGATCGTCTGATTTGAATCCAGCAGATATTTGGCTTTGGGGTTATATAGAAAAATTACTGTTTAGAATACGACTAACAACGCTGGAACGGAGTATTAGGGAGCAAGTGGCTGCAATTCAACTGGAAATGCTATATAATAATTTGGAGGATAGATTTATACTTTTACACCACCAAAATGGGAGTCACATTGAATAACGATATAATACATATAATAATAATTACGATAACCATATTGTTGGACATAAGAAATCTTATTTTTATAGAAATTCAATTTCTATTGATTTTTGTTGTTGATTTAATATCTAGCGCTCGCGCACGAGATCGGCGTACTATCGCGTAGACGCGAGTCCTCGCATATGGACAGGATCGGTCAGTGGCGCAGGTACACATGGGCAAGAAATACACGCGTATATAATTTACATGGCGCTTAAAAAATACTGTTTATACTCTCATTATCATAGAGATTTGTAGTGCCGAGCCCTGCGTTGCAGCACACATTTCCGGACCCTAGTAATGTCCAATATACAGGGTTTGTCCGGAAAATAATGTCAGTGAATTTTTTTTCCCGACACTGTACGCGCCAGCCCGCGCTTTACGTGCTGGGATTGTGGTGGGGGGATCTGGCAACAATATCCAACAGTCGTCAGTTGGCCGGTCCGGTACTTGTAGCGGTCGCATCACTCGTTTTTTGAGAGTCGTTAAGGTGCGTACAAACCTTCACACGCATGCGGTGAGAAGCTACGCATACACATACGTATGCAAATCTGGACGGCGTTTGCGTGGCCTCTCGCCGCATGCGTTACCTCTCGCGAATGACTTGAGCGCGCATACCGTGAGCCAGACTGGTGTCGGTTTTTTTGGCGCACATCAAAAAAACATACGTGTGCGTTCGCGCTCAATTTGGACGGGTTTTTGTGCCGTTCTAGTTTAAAGCAAGACTAGTACGGAGTTGTTGACATATTTATATGTATTTGTGGCTGGACGCTGGAAAATGGAGTGGTCAAATGAACAGTGTATGGAATTAATAGATCTATATGAAAAAATCCCTATATTACGAATAATCCAAAAAATAAGTTCTATTGTTCAAAAAACGAAGAAAGAGGATACATGGGAAACAATTTCAAAATAATTAAATATGGAAACTTAATGTTATAGCTAGGCGCTCTTTAGCAGATATGGCCTTTCTTAACACTGTATCTTTTTCATTACCATTAGGTATTCAAAGTCTTCTAATGGCATACGTACAATGTTTTGAAATTGTCCGGTATTTGGTTCTAAAGCCAAATCTACTAATAAATCGGAACTCATATGTCGAGTTCTTTTAAATAAATGCGTCATCCACCATCATCTATTCTTCTTATCTTTTTTCTTTTTTTAATAAACTACTAATGACTACAAATGCGGCACTGACCATAACCATATAACCAACTCTTTAGACATTTTTACCACGCATGGATGGAGCGATTTGAGCACGCACGCATATGCGGCGATAAAAGTTTCAACGAATGCCCTGAGCGCGAATGGATTGAGTACGCACGCATATGCGTAGCTTCTCACCGCATGCGTGTGCAGGTTTGTACGCCCCTTTACAGTGACCCGGTGCAAGAAAAAATGCAACGTTCGCTTGAGCAACGGATGGCGATCAAGTTTTGTGTGAAACTGGAGAAGAGTGCTGCGGAAACCATTCCAATGTTAAAGAAGGCTTTCGGCGTCGATTGTCTTTCGGACAGGCAAATTTTTCGGTGGCACAAGGCCTTCGCAGAAGGTCGGGAAGATGTCAACGACGAGAACCGCGCTGGACGGCCATCAACCTCCAGTTCCGACGACAATGTGAAACGTGTGCGTGACTTGCTGAACACTGACCGTCGTCTATGTGTCCGTTTAATTTCCAAAACATTAGACATTACGAAAACCATTGTTCAAGAAATTGTGTCGGAGTGTTTAGGAATGAGGAAGGTGTGCGCGAAGCTATTTTAGGAATGAAGAAGCACACGTCGAACTCCGCTCGCCCCAAGAAGGCCAGGATATCCAGGTCACAGATTAGGACAATGCTGATTGTCTTTTTTGATTGCCGGGGATTGGTCCATCATGAGTTCGTTCCGTAGGGGACAACCGTAACCGGAAAGTTTTACGTCGAGGTGCTGAAGTGGCTGAAACGCAAGGTGAATCGCGTCCGCCCAGACATCTCAAAATCCTGGAAGCTTCACCACGACAATGCGCCTTCGCACACCTGCTTCCTCGTGGCCGATTACCTCGTCAAGATAGGCATCACCGTTGTTCCCCAGCCTCCCTACAGCCCCGATGTACCCCCCCCCCCCCTCCAGACTTTTTTCTGTTTCCGCGCCTCAAAACCCCAATGAAAGGACAGCATTTTGGGTCGGTGAAAAACATTCAGAAGGCTTGCACCGACGCTTTAAAGGCGATTCCGGAAAACGACTACCGTGCGGCTTTTGATGCGTGGAAGATCCGCTGGAACCGATGTGTGGACGCAGGAGGAATGTATTTTGAAAGTTTCTAAAAATTTGTACACATAGAACCAATAAAAACCATTTTTCAAAGCTCACTGACATTACTTTCCGAACAAACCCTGTATATGCAATTATTGGGTACATATTCTACTTCATAAGTACCTGAAGGATAAGATAGAGGCCATTTCATTTCTTCAAATAAATATATTTAACTGTTTTTTGTATACCAAATTAAATCATAGTTTTATTTCAACTTCATATAATTATTTTAATATGTCTGATAATTAATGTTTATAAAGAGATGTATTTCCTATTCAGCAATTCTATTATTATTTATATTGAAGGATTATTGATGGGTGTGCAACTTTTTTATGCCAGATTGCTCTCAAAAAAATGTAAATAGCCCTAGGTGACTGCTAACAATTTAATAAATACTAGTCTTAATGTGCAAAATATGTTGTTTTTCTTTACTTGTCATCACATACATAATTATCAACAACCATTAAAGAACCGTATTTTCTAAAAGTGTTTTTTTTTTTTAATTTCAATTATAAACTCTATCGACAAGTGTTTGGAGAACCTTGATTAAGCGACCTTCACTGCAGTAGGTAAATACATACATTTCGTGATCACGTATCATACGATCCAAAAATATAACTACATGTTATTGTGAAATTGGATAATCGCCATTAAAAATAGAAATTGAAGGCAAATTCAAGTAATTACAATCCCGTTATGAGTTTTTTTAATGTTACTGTTTTTAGGAATACATATTTTCAAAAACATGAGTAAATGGAAAATATGGTATGTATATCATCAAAGCAATAGAAATATAAATAAAGCACTCCACTTTTTTTACGCAATACAAAAAAATCTAAACAATCTTCTGCAATAGGAGATGCTTAGACTCGGCGAAAAAGCAAATACCTACGTTTTACATACGTCGAAAGACTACGCTGTATTCTATTCGCATTTCGCCAACCGCGTTGCTACCATTAGATGACTAATATTGAAATTTAGTATTCAGGTATATTTTTCACACACGTCACGTCTCAGAAACGTTTTTTAACAATATTTCAATATTCAGTCTTATGAACATGACAAACTTAATAGATCAAAGCTGTATAAATCAAACGTCTTATACAAGATATGTGTACATTTTCTTCTTCAAAAAAACAAACATAAAGTCGCATTATATCTTAGTTAATTTAAATCTTAGAATGTTCAAGCAATTTCCGTATTAGTCCAGGCGGCGCCGGCTTAGATTATTTTTTAAAATAATCAGATGCGACACTTTCTTAACGTGATAATTAGGAGAAAAAATCGTACGAATCGAATGAAAATGTTTTGGACAAAATCCGATTGTAGGATCACTGCGAAAAAATTGCAAAAAGGTGCAAAAAAAAGGTTTTTTCGACTTTTAGGCACGAAAAAAAAAAATGTTGAGTAAAAAACAAAAAATATCACGTTATAGCGCTTGAAAAGACGAATAAAATGGTTTTTGGGTCATTAAAATCGGTTGATAACTTTTTTACACAAAAAAATTAAAAACGCGAAAATTAGCGATTTTTCGATGTTCAATTACTCGGTCTGTAATTATCCTAGAAATGTCTACCGGAGCTCAAATTGTAGGGTTTTCCAACATCTATCTATAGTTAAATTTTTGTCAAAAACTATTTATAAATTTTGGCGCAAATTGCGAAAAAGTAAAAACAGGTACTTTAGTAAAACTGCCCCCTAATTCCACAATAATTGTTGTAGAATAATTTTGCTAACAGCTACGTGTTTTTGAAGACTTTCTCTACAACCATATCAAATTTGAAGTCGATCCGATGATAATAAGTACCTCAAAAGCGCGTCTAAAAAACGTGCAATTTTAGAGAGCGGCCGCGTGGATGCACGAGCGAAGGGGAACGCTCGTTCCCCTGGCGCGGTGGCGCGGTGGTGGGGGAACTCTCCCGCGGGCGGAGCGGGTGCCCGGAAAGAGATCGCGCGCGTTCAGATTCGACAAGACTTTGCAAAATTGCTAATAGCTTTTTGCAAAATTGCTCTTGACGACAATTATTGTGGAAATAGGGGTTGTTTTATTAAAGTACCTGTTTTTACTTTTTCGCAATTTGCGCGGAAACATGAATATTTTTTGACAAAAAATTTAACTGTAGATAGGTGTTGGAAAACCCTACAATGGAAGACATTTCTAGGGTAATTACAGACTGAGTAATTGAACATCGAAAAATCGCTCATTTTCGCGGTTTTTATTTTTTTTGTGCTAAAAGTTATCACTTACTGGAATAACTTTGTATTACAATTATTTTTTATTTAAATGTATTGGACTATGTGTACTGGAATGGAATATGGAACTGGAATATGTGTACTATGTGGACACATAGTTTTATCTTTGTACTTGGTGGCACAAATAAAATATAGCAAAAGAAAGAAGTGGCTCCTTTTTCGTTTTGATTAGTGTAGTTATAAACAAAACTGTCATTAAAATATACCTATATACTAAATACCTATATATCAGCATATATTTTAAAACATTAGATTTAAAACACTACTCGTAATGTTGATTGTTAAATTTTGTAATATTAATGTTAATACATCCTAAATAACGCAGTGAAAATTCTTGTTTCATGTTGAAATCATGCTTCATGTTTTGATAACAAGGAAATCTAAAAAAAGGTCAGTGCGCTGCATTTGGCGATCCCATTATGATAAGTTAATGATTTTTTTAAACTAGGTAGGGAGGATTTTAACAAGAATCCCAATGTTAAATGAAAGATCGGAAATTTTATAGGTTGGAGTACTATTTTATTTATTCAGCCTCAACCCAACTTCATTAGTTAGTCATTGGCGGTTTAATTTTTAATCCATTGTTTGCCCAAAAGAAACAATGAGAAACCTTTGTTTTTGTGACCCCTAACTGTGTTTTGTACTTGTTACGTGAATGTTCCTGTTCCACGTGGTTATATTATTCGTATAATTTTAGTAGCAATATACTGTATCAGGTCACTAATCCTACAGGTCACTAATCCTATATTATAACCTAAATTTTATTTTAGTTTCATACAAAGTATTGTATGAAACTAAATCCTACTATTATAAACTACTACTAAAAATCCTACATTATAACCTAAATTTTATTTTAGTTTCATACAAAGTATTGTATGAAATTTTATTTTAGTTTCATACAAAGTATTGTATGAAACTAAAATAAAATTTAGGTTATAATGTAGGATTAGTGACATGTTTCCTTGTAACAATAGTTAACTAGTGGGATGAGGTGAAATGTTTCCAAAAAAAAAAAAACTTTTCACTTAGTCAAAAGCTAGTAGTTGAAGTCAAAATAATATAATTTTTTTTGTCGTGCAGAGGTTGATTTTTCTTTAAAGAACATTTCTTGAGCAATTTGTAGCATTAATTTTGCTTCCCAATCAATTTTTTTAAATATTATCTCCGGATTTTATCGTTCTGACCGCCATCTTGAGCCGCCACTTTGTTTGTTTTTTTCAAGGACCACGTTGCATTTGAAAGTTTACGCTTCAACGAAGAAAATGAGACCTTTAAATTTTGTTTTCGTTGCTTACATTTTTGGATATTCGGGTGCCCCCGTTGACACGAAACGTCCCATATAATAAATAAATAAAAATATATAACTTTTTAAAAAAGACACTAAAAACCGTAAAACTTGCTAAAATACTTTTGTACAAGGAAACATTAATAAAACTCACATTAAATGTGTTATGATGAAATAAAAAAACGATTACAATTGGAGGAATTTCCGGCTAATCGTTTCTCAGAAATTCAGGTAAATGCGAAAGGGTCACATCACTTAATAATAATACTCACCCTATAATCCCTTAGTTCCTCTCTATAACCCCTTATTTCCTTCTACCCGAAGAGTAACCGAACATATACACTGCGAGGAACATATACACATACAAATGTAAATTTCAACTTGTTCTAGCGATAAAGCAACTGAAAAAGTTTTCCATTTCTGGTGTTTTTCATTTTATTTTGAGTATACTAGCAAACAAGCGAGGCCTCTTAGTGACGGCTCCGCCATACTACAAATATACCCCGAAAGCTGAGCTGGAATCGGAAGTGACAGTGATATACTAGTCTACTGCGATATACTAGTTATCACCGATCGAAGAGTGGACTTCAACAGACCAGATATTATGTTGATCAACAGGGAACAACGAACAGGGATCATCGTAGACATCGCAGTGTCACTTGCCCATAACAAAAGGTGAACAAAGGAAGATCGCCAAATACGAAAACCTAGCAATCGAGTTGAAGCGCCTTTGGAGACTGGAAAAGATGGAGACACACGCCTTAATTATATTGCAGAGGGAGTGATGACGACCAGGTAGATTCGCCAAGAAGTTTTGGAACAGTAACCAACCCGTCGCTGTCTGCAGCAGAAATGGGTGAATGTCTCCTAGCATTTGCCCTGAGAAGTGTGACTATAAAGTCGGCGAAATAATAGTAATAATAATAAACTTTATTTCTTAAAAGACACAATTTGTTATAGGAAGAAGTTCTGAATCAACATTTGAGATTTAGAAAGAGAGTCATGTATTAAAATATAAATTTCTTCTAAAAAAATTAAAATTTCAACATAAAATTTTAAGATTTCTCAAAAATGTTGATCCGGTCTAATAATAACGAGTTTTTGGAATATAGTCCTCTTTCGAAAATTTGTTAGAAAATCAACAAACGTTTTCTGTCTTCTTCAATATTTATCGCATTTAAAAATCCAAAAATATATCATTTCGCACCAGGTGGTTTCGCACACTATTATTAAAATCAGTATTTCACGCGTGGTTCCCGTTAAAAAAATATCTGTCGGATATGAACAAATCGTGTTAATAATTTACAATAACAGCCATTTGAAAGCGATGAGGCACAATTACAAACCGTGGTAATTTATAACCCTTCGTGGGAGAATTCACACACAGAATTAAACTGAACTGCGAATTAACTTGATAATTTTGAATTAGTGAGAATTGATAATGATGAGTCACAATAGGGGCAGAGGGGGCAGAATATCAATAATGCAGTGGTTAATATAAAGATTATTGAGTATTAAAAGTTACATAGAAAATAAACATAGATGTTCACACAAAGTCAAATATTGGTTGATGGGCTGATTGGTATACAATTCTTATTACCGTTGTTATCAGGACGACAAGACGATATTATGTCACATACTTCCAATACATTAGATAAATAGAAGCGAAAAATGCGATGAACCATTTTTGTCTTGTCCAATTTGAGATACAGGCCATGAATACGCTTAGTTTTCAAAACGCTATTCAATGTATTATTGTTAGTTATTTTCAGTTTCTTTTTTAAAACGCTTCACACGCTCAAACGCTAAAAAATAAAAAAACTTTTTAAGTTTTGTAATGTCTTAAGTAAGTAATAGATAACACAATATAGTTATAATAAATAGTTAGTCAGTAAGTACTTTCACATCTAATTTTTCCACAATTAGTCTAAATCCCTAAAAATATGATTAGGTTTAAGTGGTAGATTGTATATGAGATACATATAACCTTTATGGCCTTTATAACATTTATGACCTTTATAGCCTTTATGACGTAAATGATCATGTGGGTGTGATCTATCAGTGTGATCTATGTGACCTTCATGAATATCATGCTGATATTGGATCTATATGACCTGTATAAACCTTAAGGCCTATGTGACCTTTATGTGATTTTCGTCACCTCTATGACCTATATGACTTTTATGGCATGTATAACCATGTGACTTTTTCATTATAGTATTGGAAATGGACGTTCTATTGTATTAGGTATACATTTTCACAAATTTTGAATATTTATATTACATTTTCTTTTAGTCACCCTCGTACCTCCGGAGGGTGGGGGTTACCGAAGAATATGAATATCTTTAGAGCTCTGTCCACTGTGTAATTACTGAAATTTTTGTTAAAGATTTTATTTGACATATTTTGAATAATTATTTACCAACCAAACTTATTCAACCCCTTAGCCCCCACCCGATTAAGTGTATCAAATTGTATGTGCTTATATTGTGTCGTTTGCAAATTACTTGTAGATAAAAAGATAAATATGTTATTCCCATTTATCCTCCAACACCTTGACCGATTAAGCTTAAATCTAATCAGCAGCTTCAGATTTCGTCATGATACAAAGGTGTTCAAAATTTCAGGTTAATATATTATAGCGTTCTCGAGTTATCGGGTATACAAAAAAAGGTTAACAGATTGCCAGTTTTTTTTTCGCTTAAACTTAAAACCTCTACGTGTTCAAAGACATTTAGGAGAATTATAGAGTGGCTAGTTCGTGTTTTCAAGTAGATCATAACTGTATCAAGGAAGTGTGGCTTGTTTTCTTGGGCTACTACATGCATAATTGTGATACACTTTTTTCTGTATTACTTATTGTCATTCGACTTTTCAATTTGATTTTAAAGCAATTTAGTGATTGACCGGTTTCACCAATCTTATATGTGCCTGATTTTTGTTCAGGTCCTGACAAATTTTACTGGACTGCATATATCTCAAAGATTGTTGCAAATTCTACACCACATTTTAGAGAGGACTTAAGGACAATTGATTTTGTGTTACTCTGCAATGATTTATATTATGCGTATAAAAGAAACGTCTGGCCAGATGTGAAATTAAGATAACTGGATCAACCAGACTTAACCTACATTGATTTTGCTAATAGAACATCTTACAACTAGTAACGAGCTGAACCAGATACAGCTATGACATTGCTATCCTAGTGCACATAGTCACGACTTTTCAATCACAATTATGTTTGTACCCAAACAATAACAGAGATAAACACCTAATTAATATTGAATAGGACCAATCAAAGAAATATTAACATTTTTTTTCACAACGTAATCTCCTTTCTAATTAGTTTCATAAAAATGTCCCTCGATTGTTATAAGTTGTGAAAGCGTTAATTGGGTGGGTGTATATTTTTTGAGATTATTAAATTGATCATTATCATCGCGTTACCTAATCAATACGGAATAATGATTTATTGATTGGATTCGACGATATTACAGACACAACTGGCGAAAACTAAAAATAGAAATTGCTGGTGCTTCTTATCTCCACATTGTCTATTATAATATAGAGTTAATTAGGTGTTCAAAATTTGATAATGTAATTTACTTGGGAATGCATAAGCAAAGCATGCAAATAAATATGTATTTATTCGTGTTAACTAACATTGTTTAAATGCAAATTCTAGAGTTTCTACCCTCGAGTTTCCTATTTATTTTCAGATCAATAGAGAGGAGAAGCTATTATAAACTGTACTACATACAGTTAATTACGGTAGTTTTTTTGTTTGAAACTCCATTACATTCCACTGACGCAATAGAATGAATTTAACAAAAGCGTTATATAACACAGGACCACATTTTTTTTTTGTTTTTACGCAAATAAGATTAGGTGTCTTATACGTATTGTTGGTCGCTGAAAAATAATCTGTTGTCGATTTCCCTCTATCACGTCTGATTTTTGCGTAAATCAAGGAAATATAACCTCAAAAGCATGTAAAAATAAAGCAGCACACAAAAGCAAAAAGTTTTGTAGCAGAAAGGCATTGTACCATTCCATATGTTTTTTTTTTGTATACTGAACACGATTTTGAGATCAGAATTGTTCCATAGGCCGTGCATTAAGACATAACCTCAAAAAACATCTTGAAATTGAAAAACAGAAATACGTTTATCAAGTAAATTAGAAGGTTAAGTTGGCGAGCATGCGTATATACATTTTGGAGCGTCTAATCCGAATATATGATCAAAAGTAACAATTCGCTGATAGATTTTCACATAACCTCCAAAAAAACAGGTACAAAATGTGACCAAAATGTGACATTACATAGATTAAAAGATTAAACGAACAAAATAAAAAATAAAATAAAAAGTAAGATGTTTCATTGTGCTCATTCCAGATGGTGAGAGACTAGGGGGACTCACCTTTTAAAAAAGCACCCCGATGGTGAGAGGCGAGGGGACTCACCTTTTTAAAAAAAAACGTTTATATGGAAATATTTTATACTTGTGACGAGGTTGGCTGCTTCTATCTCTAAAAAAAGTATTTATTTTCGACAATTTCGAGGTCATTACTGAGTCTTAAATACTCAGCATATGAAAAAAATTGTGATGTGCAAGACGTTTTCAGCACACCAACAAACATATGGCATGACTCTGACATTTCTACTACAAACCTTTTTTTATTTTGTTCGTTTAATCTTTTAATTTATATAATATCACATTTTGATCATATTTTTACCTGTTTTTTTGGAGGTTGTGTGAAAATCTATCCTCGAATTGTTACTTTTGATCACATATTCGGATTAGACGCTCCAAAATGTATATACGCATGCTCGCCAACTTAAACTTCTAATTTACTTGATAAACGTATTTATGTTTTTCAATTCCAAAATGTTTTTCTTAAGGTTATGTCTTAATGCACGGCCTATGGAACAATTCTGATCTCAAAATAGTGTTCAGTATACAAAAAAACATATGGAATGCAATAATTTTTTTCTGCTATAAAACTTTTTTTTATAGCAGAACTTATATAACTTTTTTTGTTTTTTTTTTATGCTGCTTTATTTTTACATGCTTTTGAGGTTATATTTCCTTGTATTACGCAAGATCCAGACGTGATAGAGGGAAACGAAAAACGGATTCTTTTTCAGCGACCAAAAATGCGTATAAGACACCTAATCTTGTTTGCATAAAAACCAAAAATAAAAAGTGTGGTCCTGTGTAATTATCCATTTTTTACTGACACATATCCTATACTTACAGTATGTGAGTAGCTGCATTGACTTTTGTTTTTTTTTATTTTTGTTTCTCATTTTTTGGCAGAGGCAACTCATGAATTTCGAAACTATTTTGTTAATGGATCATGGGAAATTTGCAAAAAAAGGTATATTTCCCTAGTATGTCTGAAATTGCTTGCAAAATATTTATGTTACTTACTTTTAAGTAATCATCAATGTAAAAGAAGTGGAGTCAAAAGTTTTTATAAACATAATCATTAAAAACTTTGACCTTGCAAGTTTTTAATAGAAGTTTTTGCACCAAAAGCTTACACATCACGGTGCAATTGAATAGTGCAGATGCTGAATAGCGCAGGCAAATTTCCCTTAGTAAACTAAGTATCTAGGACCAAAGAAAAATTTATCGTTTTTTAACCTAAATGGCTTCACACGCTTTTGTTCTGTTTTCTAATACGAGGTGTGTAAATTAAATAATGAGACTGGCAACATATCGCCCGATCTAGCAACACTGCGGAGACGGGACTTGGAAGGGCGGTAGGATAACATGTAATGCACCTTCAGTACATCAGGAGATGACTAATATGAATATTCCGTTCGTTTGCCGAATATTCGGGTTTATGTTTGGATGTTTTATAAAACAAACACTGAATCTTTAATACTCATTTTAATTGTCACTTTTAAAAATTTAGATAATTAAAAGAAGCAACTAAAATTCTGAAGTTCAAAATGAAATAAAAAAATCAACTAAACCAAGTATACTAGGTGCCCCATTTTAAAACATCCACATGAATAACTCTGTAGAAAAGCCGCCAATCCAAAAATGACTTTAACAAAAGATGTTTGGTTTGGAGGGGGCCATCTAACAATGAGATACAGCACCTTATCCGGCATCCTGATACAGCCCTGAGGCACCCATATATTTTTTTAATATGAATCCCCAATTCCAATTCCAATTTCATTGCAGAATCTGATTCTACGGGAAAAAATACGTCCAAAATTAGTTTTATTTTCCTGATATCCGGGCCTCATCAGGGCCCTTAAAAATGCCTTTTCTCGAATATCTCGTGAATTCGAGGTCATGAGCCACAAATATTTGAAGAAATATTTAAAAAAAAAAAAGCATTGATAAGCAATCGTAAGGAGCTCGGATGAAGCCCGGATGTCAGGAAAATTACTTCAAAAACCTATTTTGGACGTATTTTTCCCGTGCAGAATCAGATTCTGCAATGAAAATTGTGTTGCAAATATTATTTTTTGGGGTTAAAACTGTTGAGGTTATCGAAGATCCAGAACGTAGTATGAGCTTGATCTATATAGAGAATTCCCGTGTGGTCGAGTATGCAAATTATAACGATTTATTAGGTTTTGAGAACTATTCGGTATTCGGCTATTCAGCTAAACTACTATTCGTCACATCTCTAAAATTTTCTAAATTCGGGTATTTGTTGTTTTCCATAAACGGTTACCCAAAGGTTTTCACATCATACCCAGTATATCTCGGTTATTTACCCAACTACAATGTACCGGTATGTTTCCCATCACTGTTTGTAATGCCCGAACACCGTAGGGTGGACGGAAGAGGAAAAAGCGGTGCACGCCGACTTGCGACGGCGGCGGTTGCCGCCGCGCAACTCGTGCACCTCGCCGCTCCCTAGCAGGAAGGCACGAGCCCGAGGAGGTGTTCTGGGAGCGGTGCGTCGCCGCCGTCTCCGTCGCCGGCCCGGTCAGGAACACATCCGCAGCTCCATCGAAACGAAATTTGAAATCTAAATCTCATTCTCTCGGCCCGGTGCAAAATCCATTTCGTTTTAACTTGACGCTCAAATTGAATGTTTTGTAGTGGGACGGGGCGGCGGTGCTTTGGGGGCGGCGGCGGCGGCGGTCTGAGGTGGTGGGGCGGGACGGGTGGTAGGGGAGGACGGCGGCGGCGGCGGAGAGCGGGGGGGAAAGTGCTCTTGATAAGCGTGATTTAGCAGCCCCGGGGATATTGATTTTTGCGTCCCCCGACCCCCTAACCCTCTCTCAGTTTTATATGTCTGTTTTCTTACAGTAATAGCTCGACGTGTTGCGCGCGCCCGCGTCGAAATGAAGAGAAAACATATAGCCGGGGGGCGCAGAGGGAAAGATGGTTTTCATTGGTGTTGTGTTTCCGCGGGCCGGAGTGGGAGAACGGCCCGTACGCAAATACAGCCATTATGCCCGGTGACATCGCGTTGCTGCCAATTGCTGTCTGAAGGAGATCACCACAAACCGCCGCCGCCGCCGCGACACACTTCGCGCGGTTTGGCGTGTCGCGCCGCCAACTCCACTGCTTCCTCCTCGGGTCTGCCTTCCTGCAACAAACACCGGCCGCTCTCTGGAGGTCGCCCCGCTAACGACTCGCCTGTTGCCTCTCCCTTTCGGCGTTTATTACAGCTTTTTTTTACTGTTCTTACATCTCTGGTTTTTCTGCTACATTTGGAATTTTACGCGACGCTCAAAAAGAGGTGCTCCAAGCACAAACACAAAGTAATCGAGTACTGAGCACAAATTAATACCTTGTCCAAAATGTAATGGAGTACTGAATACATTTGCTTCTTTGCTTTGCGGAATTGTATGCTATACCTTTCTTAAGATTTAATTACTTTTATTATAACATATGGTGTAGTCTATGCCAACTGGACATGGCCAACTGGACAAAACATTTTTTAGCCCATTTGGGCACTCGGTTCCCGAGTTATGATTTTTTTAATATTGGAAAATTTTTTTTAAAATTCTTGATTATTTCGATAATTCATAACTCTGGTCAAGTACAACGAATCGAGATTTCCATATGGGTTCTTTGCGGAAATTTCCCGTTCTTTCCAATGAAAATATCAAAAAAAGAATTGGTCCATTTTAGACCATTTTTTTTTTGGACTTTTAATTTTTAAATTGGCCAAAAATGTCATTTAATCATTTTTAGACGAAAAATCGATTTTTACAAAATGGGTAATTCTCAGCGTTTTTGTCGCGGGAAAGTGTTAGGATTGATCATAATTTATCGTAAAGTCTGATCATAAAAAATAATGATGAAAATGATGAAGAAAAAATCCTGGTTCAATAAATCCATTTCTCCTTCAAAATCGGTTTTTTCAAATTTTTTTCATTCATTTTCCTGCGCTTGGTCCCATGAATAATTCGAAATTTATCGCAAATATTTAATATACGATCAATCCTAACATTTTCCCGCGATAAAAGCGCTGAGAAATACCCATTTTGTAAAAATCGATTGTTCGTCCAAAAATGATTAAATTATGGTATTGGGGCAATTTGAAACCGTCCATCCTAAAAACTTGGTTGTGCGTAGTTTTTTGGACGGGGAATCGAATGCGCCATGTTAGAAGACGAACCGTTTTGAGCTGAGGTCATTTTTGGCCAATTTAAAAATTAAAAGTTCAAAAATATGGTCTAAAATGAACCAATTATTTTTTTTTATATCTTCATTGGAAAGAACGGGAAATTTCCGCAAAGAACCTATATAGTATATTGACTTATACTTGAGTTATGAATTATTGAAGTAATCAAGATTTTTAAAAATTCGCGTTTTTTTTCCAATATTAAAAAAAATCATAACTCGGGAACGGAGTGCCCAAATGGGCTAAAAATTGAGATTCGGGCACACATAGACGAACATATTCCCGAAGTTTGAGCGATATTTTTTTTGGTCCATGTTCAGTTGGCATAGTTAACCATATAATAAAGTTATTTATTTTGACATTGATCTTGATATACTTACTTAAATCCCCTTGCCCCACTGTATACAATTGACAGTTGATTGTCCTCGCGGAACGTATAAAAAAGGCGGCAGCCATAACCGCATATAAACATATCATGTTGACGTTCTTACCTATGCCTTTGCTATACACAACTGACGTCTGCATTACAAAACTGTAACTAAGCAACTGACTAATGATTTGCTAATTACTAACAGTGAACAGATTACACTAAAATGTACACGAGTACATCGAAATCTACTCGAATGCATCTGGAATAAGTCGGGTATATCTCAGTGCTCTAAAATGGATCAAGTACAAGTATTCTTCTATAATACCATATATAAACCATGTATCTACCATTCTTACCATATGTAAAACTGCATTTACCTATCCAGCGTTCACGCGCAGACGTGAGTCCCGGGACGTCAGAAATGATCGGTCAGTGGCGTGGGTATGTAGGGGTAAGAAACACACGTATATATAATTTGAATGGCGCTTAAAAATACGGTTTATACTTTCATTTTATTTTGATTTGGCCAAATATTCATTATATTTGACTAAACTGAAATCAATATTTTGCAATAAAGCAATCAACATTGATCAGACAACATAATGCAAAACCTTAATAGTTATAATTGCATAATAAGTAATACGTAAAGTACAATTCGTGATACAACGCAGGGCTTGACACTATAAAAATCTATGATAATGAAAGTATAAACCGTATTTTTAAGCGCCTTTATGTAAATTGTATACGCGTGTATTTCTTACCCCTGCATACCCACGCCACTGACCGATCCTTTCCGATGTCTTGGGACTCACGTCTGCGCGGTAGTACGCCGATCTCATGCGGGAACGCTGGATAGGTTAATGCAGTTTTACACAATGTATGGTAAGCTTAAACTTTAGTAATAAGTTAATAATTTTTAGTTTGGGCATCTGAAACACCTATGCTTGTCGTATTTCATATGTCTTGTGTTTGAAATTCTGTTGTATGTTGTGTATCTGTCTAACACAATAATATACATACATTTCCTGTAAAATGCATATGGATATTTTAAACCTAAATAAATGTGAAAAGTACGTCAACGTAGTTTAATGGAGTTTAAAACTCCTAAGCATAATTTATTCCATCCTCGTCATCTGCTTTAGAAACCCTCCAGTGTACTGTAAAAGGTAATTACATGTAGGTATATTTCAAAGTTTTCATTACCCTTCTAATTCTGTACTAAATAAATATGAAAAAGGAAACGAGAAAGTATGATTCATAATCCTGAACTGATTTTTTTTTATTTCATGTACAGGGTTTCGTTTATATTTTGAAACAGCTTACAGGATTTAAATAGAAAAACACTAATATAAAGTTTCAGTAAAAAAAGTCACAATTATTAAATCACAAAACGTAACAACACTTGCACAATTTTCTGCAAGAAGTCGTCCCCCTGATTTTAAAAATATGTACTTTATTGATATTGCTTTCAAAAGCTTGCTAATTAAACATAAAGTTTAATATTTGTATTGGAATTGTCAGACTGTGATGAAAAAACAAATAACTATATTATATTGGCTTTTGACGTTTAATGATTAATAATAACGTTTAATAATAAAATAAATATATACTCTTATTCTGTTATTCTCAAAAACTTAAAATAGTTTAATTCTCGCCTCGAATTTCATTATATTCTGATTTGAGATATTTGCATTTTAAAAAGCAAAATACGAAATTATTTGTCTATTTCATTCAAATAAGTATTCAAATAATTATTTAAATTATTATTATTTCTGCGAACTCTATTACATTTTTACATACTTAATATAATAATGGAGATTATAAGAAAAGTATGATATAAGAAAAATACGAAATGCACTAGAAACTAGATTATCCGAACCTCAATTATCCGAACACTCAAAACGCTTTGCTTTTTTTTGAATAAGCCACGTTTTCAAACCTTAATGCGTTAAGTAAGTACATGTCAGTTCAAGTACATAATAATGTTTAAATAAAGTCATTTTGTGTATAATCTGTGGATTTACTATACGTACAAATTTTTCCTTTTTCCCCAAATGTGCTTGTTTTTTCAGTGTATGTATGTATTTAAAAGCATTCTCGATTATCCGAATTGTTAGTTCTCTGAACAACCCTTAGTCCCAATTAGTTCGGATAATCGGAGATGCTACTGTAATTCATCTATTTTATTATAAAATATTTAGATCTTCCCCCTTGGCTTGTAGTTACCTAAACCGTTCTGTGTTTTACCCTAATGCTATTTGATTTCATAAATTTCTTAACAATATTGTTTATAATACGAATATATTTAATAACGGTACTCGTTGCCCAGGAAATACTTATTGATATTCGTGATGAATTCATTATTTTATTGTTATGTGAATGAAGTAGAATTAATTCGCATTTTTCTTTTTAGATCCAATATTAAAATATAATAAATTTTGCAGCAAGAATTAAATTCCTTTAGACCTTTAAGAATAACACAAAAATATTTATTTATAACATCAATATGGAATATAATATGGTTATTTGTTTTTGCATGTTAGTCTAGAGCCCGGCAGTTCTAATATATGTAATTACTAAACTTTAATTTTAAATAATTCTCCAACCTTTCGGTGAAATATCAATAAAACATATAATTTTAAAATCAAGGAGGCCATCTGAGAGAGCTCTTGCAGAAAAGTAAAAACAAATAAAGGGTGTTCCATTTAAAAAAGTGACGTTTATTACGTTTTTTGACTTTTCGATGTTAATTTTGTTAATCTTAAAAGATAATGGAGAATATTTAATGAAACTTAAGTTTTTTTTCTATTTCACATAATCCCTGTAGGTAGGTGTCAAAATATGATCGAAAACCTATAACCAAGATATAAACATGTGTATTTTTTGTATTGATAAGAATATATATTACATAGTTCAATTTTTTTTAAACAGTATGCTAGAAAACAGCAATATTTGCAACTGGAATAATTCTTCGTCTGAAATCTTGAAAGAAAAGGTGTTTTAGTTTTAGTCAAAACTTATTTTCGTTCAAGCCAGAAAAAGTTAATGAAAGTTATTGTTCGAAAACAATTTACAACAGCCAATAGATTTATCTCAAAAATCTATTTCGGCGAAAGTTAAATTCCCCCCGAGAGATTTGTTAGCAAAAAGTTCGGATGTGACTTTAGGACAAGTGATTCCCTGATAGCTGATAAAGTTAGAAGTTCCCTTTGACCTTGCTACTGACTAAAGTAAAGCCAGAGAGATACGAGACGCACCGGTAGCGAAAGCATTCATTCATTCTAATTAAAGATGTAAGGCTTTTATGTCCGTTCCAGAATGAACATAACCGTAAATTTTAACGCTGAAATAAAGATAAATTGTGCAGGATTGCAACTATTACAATGACAATCCTGTTTATGTTCATTAGGCGAGAAGATAAAAGCTTTTACGTTGGGATGGTGCTTTATACACAATTTGAATTGTAATAACTAGAGTGTCGTTAGGAAAAAGCCAAAACTGTTGTTGAATAAACATTGAGGTTCCTAATATATTAAAGGTGTCATCTTGCTATAAAAAATCAGTACAGATATCTCGATCATGTTATCAAGTCTAATTTTATCAAGTCGATAAAAATTATTTGTTGACAATATATCCTACAGTCTTAAGTTGAACACCCTATATATTGGGTTTCGAGTTTTTATATTTTATATGGAGAAAAGATTAGATTCACCACTGGAAAGTAAATGGCATAGTCTATTAGATTTTGGCAAAAAATTTGACGGGTAAAATATTTTGCCGTCAAAATATGACATATTACGAGTATGTGTGTAATATATATTGGGATGGTCAAATGTTACGGGCCGGCTTAATTACAGGCGAACGAAAAGTATTCCGGATCCGGGTTTTCGTTATCGGTTACAGTAAAAATTGTTCTACGAGTATTTTGCTGTGCCTTCAGTCTATCAGTAACGTCATTAGTAGTCATGTGATAGTAAAATCTGTCATTTTCTTAAATGGAACGCCTTGTATATTACTGCTTCTTTTGAACCCTCAACCAGAAAATTTTGTATAGTATACCATATGTCTAAATGCAACTGTTTTGGAAATGTTGTCATTCAAAAGAATACGTATAAAAAACTATTTATTAAGAAACAGAGAAACAATCAAACAGTAATTTGAGCAAAATATTAGTCTAACAAAATGATTTCCTTTAGCTAGGTGGCAGTATTCAATTCTCTCTGTGAATTGCGAAAGGATGCTCTGGAAATCTCGAGGAATATCCACGTACTGTATTTAAAATTATGTTCTGAAGATATTCTAGTCTTCGGTTTGGTACTATAGACAATAGTTTTTAATGACCTTACATATAAAAATCTAGAGCGTTCAGGACTGGCGCTCCAGGGGGCACTCAATGCGACCTCGCCTAGTTCCTGGATATTATGGATATTCCAATTTCCTGGAATATTAATCTGTTATTCTTATTATTATTATTAATCGGTTATATCTATTAACCTGTTAATATTCATATTTAGAGATTGCTCGAAAACATTTTAGGTACACTACTTTGAAAAGTAAAAAAAAAAATATGAGTGACCTTTAGAAATTAAAGTATTGATTTCAAATTTTCAGAATCGATATTTTTTTCAACCTATAAAATAATAGCATGATGAGGAAAAAAATTTGAAAACAAAAAATTCAATTTTTGACGATATTCGAAATTTTTAAAAATCTCGAGCGACCTAAAAAAAAATTTTTTTGAGCTGATTTTTTAAGGGGGCGTTTATAACATGATAAATTAATATATTTTCACACGAGACACGAATAAAAAATTCACACATATTGCATCTTACGCAAGTATCGTAGGGGTATTGAAAATACTAGACACCGCTGGTAGAAAGTAAATTATAATAAAAATAGAACACAGTTTTGTTGTTACAATTTTGGGCGGTTTAACCCTGAAGAGCTTGTCATTTTAAACGGGTTATCTTGCATGTGATATTCAGTCAGGTTTGCGATTTCTTTGTCGTGCATATCCTAACAAAAATGTTTTCGATTAGTAAGTTGATCGTCATCATGTGCCTTTACAATGGCCTTGCTGCCGTGGACTACCTGCAGTGTAAATGTAGATGCAGTTGCGATGAATTTGGCCCGTCGTATTCTTGGAAACCATTTGGGGCAGGGATATGCTCTAAGAGACTATTACTTAGTTTCACAAACAGGCAGAAATCCACACCGATGGATAGCAGAATACCGGCGTGTGAATAACATATACCGACAAGATTGTGAATATCTTGTAGATATGAGATCGGCGTTTAAGCAACATTATCCACCAGGATATGAGATTTCACAAGTGTTGGCGTCTGATAGTCCTAATCAGCAGTTTATACAAATACAAATTTTAGTGAACTGTAGATGCCATAAAGTCCTGAGGCAAAGAAGAGGATTGTTCGCAATAGACTCCTCACAGCATTGTCAACCCTCAACTTCGTTCAATAGGGCATTCGTAAGAGAAGCCGCCTCTACCAGCCAGTCTAACTCTTAAGAAGTCAGATAATCAATGCCTTGTTGACCTGATATAATTTCTTGTCAATTGTTTAATATAGTGCTTACATAACGTAACGCATAAATTAATTTTCAGCTACGTTTTCATGCAAAATCCGAAAACAAGTCAATGTTTAATTTAATTTGTTAGGAACTGCAGAAGAGAGTATCTACCATGTTGTAAACAATAATCCACTACTTTAACAAAACTTTAATGTCAAAATCACCTTGTCAAAATTGAACAAAGTATTAATAATAATAATAATAATTAGGCTTGGATCCTAAGAATCCATCCACTCAGCAACCTTGAATTCGAACGTGAGCCAGATGATTTCAAAATTGTTTACAATGTAAACAATTAACGTAAGATGAATAGCTTCCTAAAACATTGCATTTTCGTTTCTTTAATGGCAACATTATTTCTTCCATAATTTCTCAAATGCAGGTTGCGTCAGCCTAAAACTATTTTTGTTACGCACTTTATACATTTCATAGTCCATTATATTTATACATAGTGTGATACCAAAAGCTTTCATTTGATGTATCTAGAAAACTATATAAATTTTCCAGTTTAGAGGTTACTTATTCTTAATGAATCACCCTGTATATATGTTAGTGTGAATTAATAAAATAACAAATCTGCTCATCCTATTACAACTGATCAGTAACTGTCAAATGTTTATTGTACATTCAACATCAGTTCATAAAATACGCAGGCAAATTTTCACTAAACGGTGTACTGCTGGCAAGTTTTTTATTCAACGTACTCGAATTATAAGCGCCCTGCATCTCGGATGAGTCGGATGTCGTTTTGCCATTTCAGCAAATCACCAAATCTCGGGCATCCGACGGTGGCCTTGGACCCCTTGAACTGTCATCAAAATTGCGGATGACTACACATGTAACCCAAACATAAACATGGACAAACAGCTAGGTCGTTACGTGATCATGTCGAGGTCGCTGCATGTCGCTCGCGTTAATATTTCGCAAGACAGCTCCCATTAATACGCGCCCAGAAGTAATTTCAATACTAAAAATATTCCATTTTTTTGGACCACCCGAATCTATACGTTCTTGGTTCGTTAACAGAACTATAGTGGCATTTAAAAATCTTAATTATACTTGATAATAGAACACTAACTTGGGCTAAAATGGTCAGAAATATGACAGAAACAAGTGTGACAACTAAAATGCTTACGATGCAAGCAACAATTAACCAATTAAATATATATACATACATATTTTTTAAATAGTGTTATGAGATTATTACATTCGGTTGTCAATATTTCCAAAACAGGCATATAGTAGGCATACTACACAAAACAATCTAAATGAGTTGAGGACACTAAACAAGCAATAATATACAGTGCGTTATATTCAAAATGACAGATGTTAGTACAATATGACTACTAAAGGTAGTTTAGTAAAATTACAGAACAATTTGAGCTGTAACGGATAGCGAAAACTCGGATCTGCTATCACTCTTCGTTCTCCTGTAATTAAACTGGTCCCGAACATTTGCACCTCCCTGTACAATAATGGTATAATATTTACCAGTCAAAAACTGGGTCAAAATATAATTGCTCAACCCTAGTTAACCCTTAATTACTAACGATGGTTAGTATGATCTTTTAGACGGCATCATACTTACCAAACTTATATTTTGATAAATAGGCATATTTAGTTGTCGTCACTTTGTGTAATTTCAATATACGTTAAAATATGCCTGCATTCTAAAAATCACGATTCTGTGTTGTACTGACTTTTATATCGCGAATCAAAGTGCTTGTGCTGTCTGAGAGACGTACTTAGAGTTAGTGTGTATGTGATATTTAATGGATATGGAGTACCTCCAAAAAAGTGAAATTAGATGAGCCCCGATATAAGGGCTTTTAAAATGGTATAAAAAAGTAGATAATGACTGTAGTGACATTGATAAGGACTGTGATGAAAGAGATGCCATACATAGCGACCACGAGACTGAATCAGAAATTGAAGGTAATTAATTCTTTGTAAACTATTCAAAGTACATTGTTATCATCATAATCATAATCATAACATAGTATAAAACAAAGTCGCTTCCCGCTGTCTGTCCCTATGTATGCTTAGATCTTTAAAACTACGTAACGGATTTTGATGCGGTTTTTTTTAATAGATAGAGTGACTCAAGAGGAAGGTTTATATGTATAATACATGCATAATATGGTAGAGAAACACTGCTAATTTTAGAGGTTTCTAATGTGATGTCGTAAACCGTGCGAAGCCGGGACGGGTCGCTAGTAACAGTATAAAACAAAGTCGCTTCCTGGTTCTGTCTGTCCCTATGTATGCTTAGGTCTTTAAAACTACGCAACGGAATTTTATGCGTTTTTTTTTTTAGTAGATAGAGTGATTCAAGGGGAAGGTTTATACATGCATAATATAGTTGAGAAACACTGATAATTTTAGAGGTTTCTAATGTCACGTCGTAAATAAACACATTTTTTGCGCTTACATTGCAAACGCTCTAAACCCTACGAGATATATCAAAATAATGTACTACAGTATTGTACACCTTAAAAAGGTCTACAAAAAAGTCCGCGTGCACCCGTGCGAAGCCGGGGCGGGTCGCTAGTTTTTTATATTTCAGGGAACACTAGTCAAGAAGATTTAAATGTACCATTTAGAAAATTAACGCGAAAATGAAGAATATCCTAAAAAAATGTGTCTAGAAATTTTATGATTATTCCCTGTTGCACATTTTGACATGTTGAAAGTTTTGTTGGTTATATTAATATTTTTCATATATCGTCGACAATATTCTCAAACCTCGTAAATCGATTTTTTTTGCAAATTGATTTTTTTTGTTTCTACGTTATATTACCAAACCTTGTATGGAATAAAAATGAGTTTGACCCTGAAAATCTACAGAAACCAAACCTCGTAACTATTGTTGTCTTATAATGACAGTCCAAACCTCGTATCACCATATCACAGTTCAGATATAAACTTACATATATCTAAACTGTGACCGTATGGACGCATGAAATAGTTTGGTGCGCGTTACAGACGGTATTGGAAAAAGGTAAAGGAGATAATTTTGTGGAGTGACGATTGCACATGCACATACCAAAATAGAAACTCTATTTTGTCGAACGCTCTACTACAATGTTCAGCATTAAAAAATGTGTGTATTATTCAAAAGATTTTAGAGAAAGGGCACACACAAATGAGTTGCGATTCCGTGCATAGTGTGATAGAACGGAAAATAAAGAATAGGATTATAAGCGTTCCAGCTGATTATGTAAATATATGTAATTGAAACTGCACGAAAAAATCCAATGCCTTACAACAGTGGCGGACCCACTTCACTTTTTAGGTGATTACGTGATGACTATACACCTCTTACAGAAAGGATTTATAGTGAATAAACCGTCAGCAAAGTTTGCGAAAAAATTTTCAAAAAAAACTGCAGAACATCCTGGGATCTCAGTAATGCTCTGTGGAATATATGCAGTATATATATTTTTTCATAATTTAGAAACAAATATTCAAATATTCAAAAACAAATGAGGTTTTTCGATTTGTTACAAAATATTTTTTTTTCAAAAAGTTATGGCTATTTTAATTTTAATTTTATAGGAACATTTTGTTTCCCAAAATTAAAATGGCCATAACTTTTTAAAAAAAAATATTTTATAAGAAATCGAAAAACCTCTCCTTATATTTGTTTTTAAATTATGAAAAAAATATACTGCAAATATTCCACAGAGCGTTACTGAGATCCCAGGGTGTTCTGCAGTTTTTTTGAAACTTTTTTCACATACTTTGCTAACGGTTTTTTCACTATAAATCCTTTATGTAAGAGGTGTGTAGTCATCACCTAAAAATGAAGTGGGTCCCATGCGTCGGTTTCAAGATATGGCTAACTGAAATATCACCAACCGCCACTGCCTTACAATGCGATTTAGTTAGAACACACATTTTTTTAAGGTTTACTCTAATTTAAAATATTATAGTTCTATTCGTCCTGGTAAAAAGGCAGGTGATCCAGTTGTTACGGATTTGAGAGCCTTAAAGTACAATGGATTAGATCTTACCATTGAGTATAAATTGAAAATGACAGATGGACAGGGGCAGTCCAACACCCCGGAAAATTTTCAGCCAAAAAGCCGGTTGGTTTGTACAGCACTGCCCCTGGCATTCAAAAGGACAAGTATGATAACTTGCAAGAACTAACCTAAGTTCTTACAGCTGACTACCATGTGTTTTACAAAATCTTAAAATATTAAGTTTTTTTTTTATTAGTTTGTGTTTAGTTTGAAAATAAAATGCCTTGTTATACTATACCTCTTGTTTCAGTAGCTGCACAAACCTCGTAAATATAACTAATTAATAAAAACCAAACCTCGTAACTTACATTTTTCTGTATAATTCTGCAGTATTACCCCAAAAAACAAAAAATGTATACTGTGTCATTTTTTTTATTCAATATTATCAGGATATATTCATTAGATTTTTATTTTATTTAAACAATTATAAAATAGAACGTTTTTTAGCTCTCCTGGAAAATGTTGTGTTACGCACTTACGAGGTTTGAGAATATTGTCGACGATATGTAATTCAACTTTGTTTTTGTTGATTTTTTTGCATTTTTTTTTTATATAAGAATAAATATTTTGAGTTTGCAACGAAGTTTTATTGGGTAATGCAAATATGACGTTATTCATACACTACTTATTTTTATACAGCATCATCAAAAACGTTTATTTTCTACAGTGACTTGATTCTAGAAATAGTTTAATAATTTTATTGTATCAAATACTTTCCTAAAAAAAATCAGGACAATTCTTTAAAAAAAAGACGTCTGACAGACGGGGAATTAGTGGCTACGCGATAGATTTCAGGTGTTAGTAATTAAGGGTTAAACCCTGTCTATCGTCTGAGAGGAAAGTCGGCGGTCGCTGGCGGGTTTGGTCGGGACCCTATCTCGTTCATTCGGCGTTAATTGTGGACGGTGTGAACGGAGGTGTCCCGCGGCGTGTCGACGAGACGAGGAAGGCGGTCGGCCGGTCGGCGGCGGCGGCGGTGGCGGCGGTGGCGGCGGTGGCGGCGGTGGCGGCGGGCCGTCTCTCCCCGGTCGACGACGCGGCATGAGCGAGCGTGACGTCGCCGTTCGCGTGGCTCGGAAACGACGCCGTAGGGATCATGGCCGGAAATGGGCAGACATCGGTTAGGCTGGTAAGCCACGCGCCCGCTACGTGTTGATACACTTGTTCTCTGTCCGACCCGGTCCTCCTCGTAGCCGCCGTCGTGTCGTGACGCCGGCCGCGAGGTTGCCGGCTACGGCGAATTTTCGCAAATGGAGCTCGTTTGGAAGATCGCTTCCAACGAGTATTTAAGAACAATTTACCAGCTAGGCATGGGCGATACTGACAAAAGTATCGATACTTTGGTATCGCAATATTTCGGTTCATTTCGATACTGAGTATCGAACTATCGGCCGAAAAAGTATCGATACTTTCGATAGTATCGATATCGAACAATTTTTTTTAGATTTCAGAAAGATCGTCTAAATTATCTTCAATTTTGTTTAATCAGCAAGAAAATGGAATAATTTTGAGGATATCCTACAAAAAAAATCAAGTTGTTCTTCTCACTCGTTGTTAACAATATTGATAAAATTCTATAGTTGCAGCATTTTAATTCGAAAATGGCAACAGTCTAAATTTACACGAAAATGATTGATTTTTTTTTATTTTCAGTCCTGTATACATACTGTCACGGTGAAGTTGAACGAAATATAGCTACTAGCCCAAATACACTATTTTGAATAGCGTCCGTTACTAGTTTTTAACTATTTCCAACTGGTGTGCAGCTTGCCTTTTCCATTTATAAACCCTCTACCCTCACTCCCCGCCTGTTTTTCTTAAATGATATTAAATATGTCATTTTTTCCCAGTATTATTTGTTAATAAAGGATTTTCCCTAATATACCTTTTACATATACGATTTATGTTTCCCAATATGTATTTGTTTTTTCAATTGTATGTATTTTTGTCCTTTCTGTCTTAAAAAAAAAAACAAAACTATACCACGAGTATCGTTTAAAAATTATCGATACCTGATAGTATCGATATCAAAATATTCGATACTTTTGCCGAAGTATCGATACCGACGGTATCGATACTAGTATCGCCCATCCCTATTACCAGCTAATGAAGGAATATTTACAGTCACTCTGATTACAGGCCCACAAAAAAAGTCTTGTAGTTAAAAGTTGAGGTACCACACGGTAAGGTTTTTGGTGTGCTGAACACGAATCCGAGTACAGAATTCACCCATCACCCTTAGATTTTGACATAACCTCAAAATTACACTTTACAAATAAGGTACGTTAAAAAGAAAGGCCCACAAAAAAGTCCTTACTTATATTACTTATTTAGGTGTCCTAAAATAATACCTTACAATGAAAATGAGTTTTTCCTCCAGCACCCCCCATTTACCCCCCAGGGGAGTTGAAAATTCATTTATTATAAAAATTCAAAATTAATACATATTACTAGGTACTTCGGTGCACTAAAACTGTTAATATCGATACAAACTGATTTCAACCCCCCAATTGCCCCCAAACCCACCTTATTACACCTCCCAAAGGGTGAAAAATTACTTACAAACATTCGAAATGAATACATATCCCCAGGTATTTAATGCACTAAAACTCATAATGTCGAAAAAAACTGATTTGATAAATCACCCCGGTTGTGAGAAGCACTCAGATTGAAATCAGTTCCCCTACCACATTTACACAGAACATACGTAGTAAATACATACAATTCAAAAATGTCACGAAAATAATTAATTCCGAAGAACTTATTAATAATGTCTTCTATAAGTAACCACCTACCTGTAAACAGCATTAATCCCCCCTCCTCCCTACACCTCATAAACTCTATCACCACCCCCAGAAGGCTTCAGCGCCCACTGGTGAACGATACCGCTCACTTTGAGAACTTATGGTTTAGAGAAATGCCACCCCACGGCATGATCGAGCCACGTCCGAAATTCTTACTGGTTCGAACGCATGAACGCAACACTGATGATGGCGCTTTCCAGCTCGTTGGTATGCTGGAATATACAAGGTGGGTCATAATTATATTAAACCTATTAAAGGGAATATTGTAAATACTACAGGTGACTCTAAAGGGGGTCTTTCGTATAGACTTTTTCGATTAGAGCCTTCCCTGCAAAGATATTCGCACGTACAAGGCGACGCAAAAATACATTTTTAATTTTTAAATAACTGTTAAAATAGGAAAATTAAAATTTAATTGTTTTCCTTGATAACCATTGCAAATTCAAAAAAAATAGAAAGTGGTAAAAAAGTTTTTAGCAGAACTGCTAATACGTATAATAAATGTGCATATTTTTATAGTGTTAAAAACCAACCTACAAAAAAAGTCATGACACAAAAATGAATAGGGTGTGCTTGTTTCAACCCCATGCGGGTGCAGAGGGAAAATAACAAAATTAAACCTAACGTAGCCTGTGGCATCTCGTGCCAAACCTGTTAAATTTTAACCTAACGTCTAAGGCGCCTAGCCCAAAACCTACTGCTAGAGTTTTACGCTAGTTAGTTTTACAATTCTTAGCTTTGGTGTTAGGCGTCTGAGTTTATGCAGGTTTGAATCTATTTGGTTGGGACGTGGTGTAATATAAGTGATGTAAGTCTCGGTGGTTCATTGAGACATCGTTAGACAAACATTTCGAGACTTTAAAAACTTTAAAACGGTTTTTCCGCTACGCTTATTTTTGGACAACCACTGTCCCAGTTGACATGGAATATCCCATACACACGGTGTCAATTTGAAAACGAACAGCATTTAATATTGCCTAAACTAATGACAGTATCAAAATTTGGCGAAACATGTCAATTTACACAAAAAGGGGGACAACTTTTGTTGTCATATTACTTTCAACCCCCTAACACTCAGGGCACCAACCCCTAAAATTTTAAATGGCAACCCCTATTTATTTTGCCATTTTTGAGTTTCTTGTACTTTTGAGTTTCTAGATATGTCTCATGTTTCTTTTTGTCAAAATTGAGGTAGTAACTCATGAATGTGTGGAATTTATTTAATTTCTAAATTGAAATAATGCAACTTTTAAAAGTATGATAATGAAATACTCAAATTCTTACCTTTATAATTACTTTATAAATTGTTCAAAATGTGTTCCATTGTTTTCTAAGCACAAGTACAGCCGATATTCAAACTGTTCGCGGACATGTTGAAGAGTTTCAGGTAAAACAGTCTTACCTTCTTATACAATTCTTTGCTGCAGGTGTTCAATTGAATCTGGTTGAGTTTTGAATACAACTGATTTCAAGTGACCCCATAGTAAGAAATCGAGAGGTGTCGGATCTGGTGACCTAGGTGGCCATTCAATGGGTCCTCTCCTACCAATCCACTGCTCCGGATAATGATTATCCATCCACTCTCTTACTGGACGTAATAATGAGGAGGTGCTCCATCCTGTTGGAAGTGCAGCAAATGTAGAGCAAGATTTCCATTGGCGTCTCTTTGATTTTCCACCTCATGAATTATAAGACGCTCTATAGCTCTGTCTAACATTTCGGCATAAATTTCAAGCAAAAAGAGACAACGAGGATCGAAGACCGAAGAACCAAAAAATTTAAATTATTTCATGTTCTGTAGCGGTTAAATGTAAAAAACGAAAGAATTTGGTACCTAGTTTTTTAACAAAAATTTTTAAATGAATGGATGTGACTGGCATGACGGCTCAGTGAATGTAACCCCTTTTAAAAGTTGCATTATGTCAGTTAGAAAATAAATACATTTCACACATTCGTGAGGTTAAGTACTTCAATTTAAAAAAAAAAATAATGGAATTTATCTAGAAACTCAAGAATGGCAAAAGAAATAGGGTTTGCCATTTAATATTTTAGGGGTAGGTGCCCTGGAGGTTAGGGGTTTGAAAGTAATACGTCAACAAATGCCTCAAAAGTTGTCTCCCTTGATATGTAAATTTACGTATTTCGCCAAATTTTGATACTGTCATTAGTTTAGTCAATATAAAGTGCTGTTCGTTTTCAAATTGACACCGTGTATGTATACAATGAGTGTGTAACATCAACAATTTACAACATAAAATACATAAAGGTTAATAGAACACTTTGGTAATTTTGACAACATAGGGTACATAAAATTGGATGAAGGTGTAAACTGCTGGCAACCCTGTCTCCGTGACACGTTGGCCCGCCACTCGTGTCCGTGATCCCTTACGGCTTGTTTACCACGACACGAGTTCACTCCGCCGGTCTCTTCGAACGGAAGGAGGATCAGCCACTTAGGGGGTGATTCGTGTCGGCTTCTCCCCGTCTTCGTCGCCCGGCCCATTAAACGTTAGTAGGCCCTGCTCGAGTTGCGGGAATCCCCGCTCAGCCGAACCGGGATGCCCTTTTTTTATCGTCCACACTATTAGGTGAGACGTGCGTGACTATCTCGTGTTAACATTCATCTGACTATGTTTACTGTGCTCGATTTTTGGTGTTTCATGCCGTGTTGTGAGTCATGTCAGAGATCGCGATCACTTCGTCATTTATCAGTCATTTATTTTTGGACAGTAATTTTTATATTTTAATTTTGGCACCACTTTCTCATCGCGCCGATAGCTCAGTGGATAAAGCGCCAGGTGGGAACATGGTAATTATTTCGACAGCTACTATCCGAGCGGGTTCCAACCCTCCTGTGGTAATTGGGTTTCGCCACCAGGTTTGGTTGTGTGTCCTACGTGTTTTCCATGTATCCCCTTTCATGTGTTCCCTCTGAGACAATCGTATTGATTCCTAGAGGGAGAATGTTATTTATGTAGTATGGTCTGATAAAATGTTTACATTTCTTGCGCGTTTCAGGTTAAGATTAACCTCAAAACTTGGAAGAAAACATAGAAGACATTTTTTGTAAGAACATGTGTCGGGCTTATGCTTCATGCCTTTATTTGGTCTTAAAATATTCCTATAAAGTGTAATCAATCTGTTCAAACAAGTTTCACTCCAAAAAATTTGTCGTCCAGATATGACCATTATAAATGACGGTTATCGATCATTAGTTATTTTTAATAAATGACCGGTCATTTAACAACACTAGTTAACATTTGAGAATACGGTAGAATCTAAATCTGCAATAAAAACTGCAGATTCCCATTTGAGATTGTATAGTTTACACCACCCCTCAGGCCTCTGCCTGAGGGGTGGTGTAAACTACCCCCCCCCTCAGACCTCTGGTGGGGGGGGGACAATTTTGATGTCACTAGTTAGATTTTTTTTAAATATTGACACGTATGTTTTTGTTTGAATTTTTAAATTCAAAGTGTAATTCTCGAGATATTCGACTATCTAAACGGGATCTAAATATAGAACGCATAGAATGGTAAGGACAACCGTTATATTATACATATGTATACGTATGTTAATTCTGATACTATATATATTTATATGTATGTATAAATATGAATTGTTACCTATTATGACTTCCTCACTTTCTCTTTGATATGCCCAAGTTTTTGTTGTCACATACAGAGACACCGAATTATACTTAGCGGCTTAAAGTGAAAATGATGCACCACACTCTAGAGAAGAAAATCATTGGCGTTCTCGGTTTACATACTGGGTTGGAAAGTCCAAGATTTCAAAGCCGAGCATTAAAAGATAGAAAAGAATAAACTCTTCAAGTAAAGAGAATTGACAGAGAAATATTATATCCTCAGTTGCCAGACTGACATGTTATTTTAAAACTTTTATGAGCGTTATTCTCTGTCTTTCGTGTTTACATCAATAGGATAGCAATAAAATTCTGTAGACGGAACGCCCCGCCCATAAATTATAATGCGCACGTGTGAATTGAATTCTTTTCTAGACTCTAGAGAACAATTGGGATTTTACTTAGAGAATTCGCCCTCGGGTGACCAGTTCAGGGAACTAATCAAATCACACAGTCCCCATAGCAAAATCATTGCGCCTTAGATATTTTTGTAAATATTTATTGTTTACAACAATGTAAGGAACAAATTCCATTGAAAAGTCAAAGAAAAAAGCATAGGATGTATTGTGCCGTACCAAATTGTGGTGTGAAATCGAATGTAAAGTCGATTTACACTTTCATTCATTCCCACAACGTGGCAAGCAGAAAGTGAATAATATAATAAATAATTTTGATAATGTTGAAAACTGGATTTACGGTATTCCTGGCAAAAAGTAACAAAGGTTAAAAAAACCCTTTAACCCACCATAAAATTTGCTCTCGACATTTTAAAGAGGATGACTATTATTTACCTGGTAAGTATATTGGAGGTTATTTTATTAATTTTGGAGCATAATCTGTGATTCTTTCGATTACTAAATATTAAAGTTAACTTTTTTTGTCATATATTTCATGTGGTTTATCTTTTAAATTCGATGTTTGTACACAAAACGCGACAAACTTAATCTCATCTTTGCAACTGTCATTATCGTCACTACCGATTTTGTCACATTGTACAATGTGACCAGCACTGGCGATTTTTTTTCCATTTATATAATTTCTTTTGGAAGGGTTGGTATCACCCCAAAGGCAAATTTCTGCTTCAGCAATGTACATTTAAAAAAAATAACAAAACTTTGTATCCCTGCAATGTAATTTGTGTGATTTGGACGGCCATATTGAATATTAGAAAATTAGGCTCCGCCTCCAGATAAAATACCAATTCGGCGATAGGCGGTCGGTGATGGGCCGTGTCAACTACCCCTCTCTTCACTTGCTATCACGTGCATGTCTCATACGTTTCTTATACGTGTACGAGCGTGAAACACTGTGGCATCTAACTGTCTTTGTCTGTCCTTACTGGTGTCTTTTAACTTATTCTCTTCTACACATGTATCGCGAATATGTAAAGGTGCAATTTCCTAATCTGTATATTTTAACTAATAAACAACGTATAGGAAATAGTGCGCTTTAACTGTGTATTCTCTTAACATAAAGAAATAGTTTTATGTCACGTCATGAACAAACTAGAAAAAAAAAAAAAAGGTGAATCGCTCTCTTGCTACAGGTCGAAGTAAAAATAATACACCCTCTGTCTGCAGCCAGTGTGAGGCTATGGAGTGTACCGATGATTTAGGGTACATCTAAGGGCAGTGGGACAGTGCCAGTATTTCTTTAATCGTTCCGTATGATACGTCGTTTGTGTACTATGAATTTTACAATGAGAATGCTTACGGCTATCCGCAGAGAGAATTAATCAATAAATATCATCAATACAGAAAATTATCTAGAAAGATATTTGGACTAGTGCAGAGAATTCAAAAAACTATACAACACGTTATAAAGACATATGAAAGAAAAACAATTGTTAGCAAAGGTAGAGAGAGCCCCCGAAAGTTTTTGTAGCGAATAGTGAGAGATGGATTTTGCGCCAAATAAAGATTATTTTCCGTTTAAGGGCTCCATAACTCACTGTTTCTAAACAAAATAGTTTGTCCCAAAACTGTGTACACTTCCTGAGAAATATACAATATCGCTCTAGAGCAGCTAGATAAAAACATTTGTCAGCCAACCACTTTGTAACAAATGCTTGGCTAATAATTGTTGCATCACCACGCTGTCTCTCAATCATCTCTATCTGAAACAAATCTGTCATCGGCAAAAACAACAGTACTACAGATATCTGGATTATTTTCCAAGCACTCTTTTGTAACCGGAGTCTCACTTTTTAATGCTCTTGGCTAACAAATGTTTTTCTCTAACGTAATATTGTACTTTTCACAGGATCATACCCACAGTTTCGGAACTAACTATTTTGTTTAAATACTTTCTGACGTCGGCAGCGAGTTGTAGGACACTTAAACTTTTTATCTTGTAGCTTGTTTATGATACAGCATAAAACTATTTCATTGGGTCAATAGTCTACACAATTAAAGCGCATTATTTCATATATATGATTTATAGGTTAACATATATGTAAACTCAGAATACCAAAGATTTTCTTCTCTAGAGTGAGGTGTATCATTTCCACTATGAGCCACTGTATTATTTGAGGTATTTTAGTTTAGAGAATCACCATTGGTACTTCCAGAATTCCTGAAACGTTTATCCACAATGTCAATTTACTCGAGGAGTGGGAACAAATTAGGATGTCGGTCTGACCAATTAAAACTGGATTCAACTAATCCACTTTAGATACCAATGTTATGCTTTGTGTGTAGATAATTCCATGTATATGTACATAATTTAAAATTTAATAATTTAAAATAACAGTTAAGTATTCGTTTTGGCTGAGAACAAAAAAAAACACTTCGGATACATTTTCTTAAGTAAGCTGTTTTAAAAAATGAACTTAAGTTTATTAAAGGAACAAGAGTATTATGTACTTAGTCATTGATTTAGTCATTGATGAGAATGATAAGACAGAATCAACAAATATACACTTCCTAATTTCTAATTAAATCTATTACTATAAGTTTGTTCGATGCAATTTTTATATTAAATTTACATTGATATATCATATTTTATTTGGGTTGAATTGAAAATAGATAAATAAATAATAAATACCTCAATAATTTTCTAGTAATAACTACAAGTATTTAGATTATCAAATATTTATTCGAAGTTCGAAGCATATTTGAAGTTCATGTGTTAAATTTAATTTCTAAACATTCTAAAGTACGTAAAATATTTTTTAAGATATTCCACTTCGTTTAACAGGAGAAAAGCAAACCTAAGAAAGTCCATTTTAATGGCTCCACTGTCTTCTACCTGATGGTCTTTAAAAAAATCATTATTAGCCTGTAACAACTAATAAGCAAGAAATTAGTTTTTTCTTCAGCTTAATATCCATCTCTAGATTTATATTTAATAACATCGGGTAAATGATAATGAGCATTTTTCGTGTTTTTGTTTCGATTTTTTTTAACGTTACACATTAACATACTCGGATGACCCGACGTACATACTGTTACACCTTTTGGCTAAATAATAGTTACTTACCCGGTAATGACGTGAAACAAATCCACACAATGTATCGTTAGGTCCAACTTGGCGTTAAAAGTGGGTCAACTTTTAAGGTTTTGTTGTTGCGAGTGTGAATGATACAAATGTTGGGAAATAACATACATACTTAACTTAACTAACGGGCCTTTTGTTTACTTCTATATAAGACATATCGGCAATAAATTACAACGTGACGACTTACACTTTTATGTTCTTTGTTCTACTTGTATTAAAAAAAAAATGGAGCTATACTTCGGAATATCAATCTCGGATAAGGTCAACTGCTAATTGTTGTGTAGTATTGCCCTAAAGTACATATGTATAATAAAACTATTTTAGTTTCCTTGCGGGTTGTTAGAACACACATGTTCCTGAATATTTTCCTGTTTTGCAATATGTCGATTATGTATTTTAAAACAAAACCATTTAAGAGTGTACTGTTTTACTACCTAAATTGCTTTAAAGGTAACATAAGTACCCAAATTCTCTCTTTGTGCTTATTTTAAACAATAATATTATTGAAACAAAAGATTATTTAAAACAAATATTTAAAAAAAATAAAACAATTGTGTCCGCTACTGTATTCAGAAAATCATACCGACAATAAAAAATATAGATTTTAACATTTTTAATAGACAACATTATTGAAACGTACATTGAAAACTGTACTGTTCGTAAGTGTTACTGACAATACTGCAGAAGAGTTCAGTAATTTTAAAAACACAGTTTTTTTAATATATATATGACTAAGGTGCCCTTTCCCCGGTATACTCACGCCACTGTCCGTGCGTAGAATTTTATCTCGATCGAAGTCTTCGCGGAAACCCAGGACTTAATACGTAATACATTTTCTCCGTAAGATGGCGAGCTATTCCCATAGCGACCTGCCGGCGGTGTAGACGAATCGACCGCCGCATTGAAAACAATATTTTGTCGCGAGGTTGTCACTCATGAATTCGTGTACTCTTTTTACAAATTGGTGGGTAATGGATTTGGTTTTGTATGGATTTCTGCAATAATGGCACAGTCGTTACCATATGTGAATAGACTTAAAAAGATTATTGAAAATTACAAGGACTTTACAATAGACGAATCACATATTTTCACATATGTATTCCTTCATCACATATGTATTCCTTGCAATCGTTTTTATAGGTATATTTCGTGATCGCCTAAAATGTAAGACATTTAGATTCGAATATCCGTCAAAAAAATATACCTGGTATGGTTAGAAAAGAGGAATTTTGGTTTGATTTGTGCATAATGTTTTGCGTATGTAGCCTTGCGTGGAACGTGGTCGACAATATTTATTTTAGACGTTTTTTTGTCAAATAAGTATACGATTTTCCATTGCCAACTAGCCACACGTTGCGTAAAACATATTTACATAAATCATATCAACGTGTCATGGGAAATATCAAAGAAGACATACGTAATAAATTTCTGTGGCTGACAGTGGACGAAGCAACAGATTTTGTATATATACCAGACGGTTAATAAGGTCGTTAATGCCCCCGATACTGATGGTAGTGACAACAAACAACTGTTAGTGATACAAACAACTGTGCGAAATTCGTGAATACATGACTCTTCTATATATGATTCTTTAGTTTATGTTTTGAATATCTGACATTAGCCAAGTTTTGGAAATGCAGTGTGATTTTGGAATGTTTCTTAAAATTATTTTTATTTTAAAATTACAATTTAATTCATTTCTAAAATTATTTTACACTCTTTTGACATCGCACAGACATGATAAGTAGGGACAAGGTCCTAAGGGTAAAAATGTAAGTAGGTTTAAGAGCGCTTGCGTAAATTTGGTAGCACTTTCAACGATCACATCTGTAGGATCGATATCAATCAATATTGTACACGTCAGTCAAATCAGCATAATCAGCAAATTAATTATGTGGCATATTCAATCAAATATAGGCAGATAATAAGATAATAAACATAAAAACATATATAAACATAAACAGATAAATGAAAAATCGTTAGGATGGTAGAGCAAATCAAATTAAACAGATAAAAAAACAATTTCCCAAAAGAGAAAAGTGAAAACCTGAAGTGGTTGGTACTTCACATGAACATTTTCGAAATGGACTGCTTTCTTGGAGTTTGAAATAATGTTCACACAAAATTTTAAGAACGATATCCTTTACTAAGAAAAATATATGAGACAAGCAAGCACATATATGAGACTAATTGGGTTAGCCATTTATCGACAATTACTTTGAATAAGAATCAGTCTCCTCATATTCTGACGAAGATGTAGATGAGATACGAATCTGATTTTAATTTTGATCTGAAGTTAAATTTTGTCCATTATGTTACGTTTTCCATGTTGAGTCTAAAAAAAACTGTTTTCTCTCTCATTCGGCTTCTCATTCAGCAACTTAGTAAACTCTAATGTACCAAATCGTATACTTATTTTATTTAGTATGTATACATATTACATCATATTAAACTGAATTTCCAAAAGCAAACAGATTCTTAATCCGCGGCCTAAGGCATCCCCAGATACTATATGGCACTACGCCATTCTAAGATTTGTCTTATCAAATTCTAAAAACTGACAACTGATTACCTAATCAATGGCCCCAAAAACTCCATATACTAAATTTTAATGATTGAAATGGTTCGAAAATTCATAATTATTGATAATCACATAGGGTCAATTGGGGCATGTGCGTTTATGGAGTAAGTGCGTTGCACCCTTCTGATTCTTTATAGGCATAAAATAAAAGAAATATGTCATGAGAATCTTTTAAATGCGATTGGTCTCGACTATACTCCAAAAGATGGCGCTGCCTTACTTGATATATACAATTTTCTAGCTCCCATAGTCAGCCGGTAATATCAAACCTACAAATGCGAAGTTGTATTTTGATGTTGTTATTTTGTAATTCTCAGTGATATTTTGATCTTTCACGTTCATTTCCGGCAAGTTTACGCTATAAGCCATGTGTTAACTATTAGCATAATTAGTTTTTACTAAACTAAGCAACAGAGTTTTAAAACTGTCTACTCTGCACTTGCTCCATGTTTTACCGCTGCTGGGGCAAGTGCGGTTCATAAGTCGAGGGAAAGTGCGCAGTACTATGCACTTACCCCCTCGATATATTTGGTAACATGTGTCTGTTGTTTGTAGATATTTTTATAATATTAATGATACGGAATTACATCCGAAAATCTGATAGAGCCAAGTACTATAGCAGGGAAACACTCCTTCAAGAAATAGACGATGTCACAAGTGGAAAAAATTCTGCGTATAGGGCAAGCCAGTTGTACAACATTAAGAGGTAAAAAGTCAAAGTCATTTGGCCGACCCACAGTATTATCTCTCGAGGATGAAAAGAAATTGGCAAATTGTTTATCTACCATGGAGAAGTATGGTTTTGAGTTTTCACGCACAGAAGTGATGGATTTAGTGGGACAGTATGTTAAAACAAACAATCTTAAGACACCATTTCGAGATGGTATTCCTGGAAAGGATTGGTTGCTTTCCTATATGAAACGCCATAAACTGACAGTCAAAAAACCGGAAAATGTGGAGATTGCAAGAAGGAAGAGTGTCGATCCTTTCATAATAAATAACTACTTCGATTTAGTACTAGAAGCTAGCAAACATTTGGGTATTGAAAATAAGCCACACTTAGTTTGGAACTTAGACGAAACAAGCTTTTGCTCAGATCCCTCTAAGACGAGGGTGGTGGGTAAAAGGGGTGCTAAGGCAACAAGAACTACAAGCAGTTCCGGTAGAGAAAATACATCAATACTCTTTGATTGCAGTGCTAATGGGGATAAAATACCCCCTTTGGTGATTTTCAAGGCAAAACAAATTTGGACCCATATGATGCCAGCCGAAGGGAAAGGATATCCCGGTACTACATATAGATATTTTCCTTGTGCAGGATCTTTAAGATCAACTTTTCTATGTGAATGCATTTGTTGTTGATATGCTTGTTTATTTAAAGGAAATATATAAAGCCATTAATGTTCCGTAACTTTTTATGTAATAAAGATTTTTTAAATTTCAAAAAACATTTTTTTTGCCAGAGATACAGAAATGATGCACTTGCCCCTTTAAACCTGTATGTAGTGTATATTAGAATTTACAGCAGTTAATGCACTTGCCCCTTTGAAAGGGGAAAGTGCGTAACATTTGCATTTTTTTTTCACTTTTTTATTGAACTTTTCTCTTTAGAAAAACATTGTCCAATGTCCAAATCATAGGCAATAAACATTTTGTTTTGTTTCTATAATTTTGTTTTGTTTCTATACAAAGTGAAGAAACACCACTCTGTCAAACCGAACTTACTCAAATCTTACTCTGCAGTTCCCCCACTTGACCCTATATAAAGTGTTAATGAATTTCTTGAAAATTGAATAATTTGTTGATTATACTTAATAACTTAAATTTAACGAAAATCTTATACTTTTGAATCTAATCAACTTGCAACTGTGCATACTGCCACCTGCAGTCTGTTTTACAAATATATCTAGGTTCTATCAGTAAAGTCATTTTTACATTTAACTAGTGATGTCAAATACAGTTACTTTTTAGTACTCAGAGTAATCGTTACTTTTATACCGCGTACTCGTTACTTTGTATTCGTTACTGAGTACAGTTACTTATGTGTACGACGGTACAAATTACTTTTTAACGTTATTAGAAGTACAGTTACTTGTAACTTTGTTCATCTGAGGAATCTTTTCATTAAAAAAAATTGGAATTCATGTGATTATATAAATTCATAATTAATAATATCATTAACACTTTACCTACGATATAACACTTTTTTATTTAAACCATTCCAGCAAAACAATCATATTTTCTGTTAATTAAAGATCTGTAAAACAAGTCTTAAGGTTCTAAATGAACCTTAAAATTGGCCTATAAGGGAACAAAATTGCCACATTTTCAACACCCTTTTATTTTTAGTTGTTTCAAAACGAACTATATAATATATTTAAAGTAGTTTACTGAAATTTCGTACTATTGGACAACAAATATAAGTACGTCTTGCTAGAACGATTTTAATAAACGGTTTCTTTTTAAGTATCTGTAGCACGTACATGCGCTATGAATTATTTATATACATAAATATTATTTATATACATAAATACATTATTAAAACGACAAATACAATAGCGAAGAACCGAACAATGCCCTTCCCTGAAAATAGAGTTGTTCTGGTATTTACTTAAAAAGTAATATGGTAATGTAACAAAAGAATAATTGCTTAAATCGTATTAAAACGGATGTTTTCTTTCCAGGTCTGCGGTGTAGGATCTAACCTTATCCAGAAGTTCTGCGCTCCTGTAAAGTCCCTCAGCAGGTAAGCGGCTTTTCCTTTTCATAATAAACTTAAGAGGGTATTTTTCTACGAAACAATGGAAACGCACTTAACTCTTTAATGCCTGAATTAACTCAGTTGTTTAATACGATAAATCTCGACTGTACTAAGAGCTTTTCCTTAAATCCTGAATTGTTTATTAAACGTTTGTGTGTGGTCAATAAAAAAGTCAAATGTTACAAGGATGTTTCAGAAAAAGCGTATTTCGAAAGTTGGCCGCGACTTTTTGAGGTAAAAGGAATTTTTTTACAAAAGACAGGAGCTTGAATATAATTTAGACATACGTATATAGGTATATGTGCAGGGTTAGTTTCCATAACTTGACAAGTTATTGAATGTTTATTATTGGAATTAGAAAAAAGTTCCTCCGACAAAAGTTAGATTTTTACATAAATTTTTAACATAATATGAGAAAAACCAATTGAACATCAGAAACCACAAAACTAAATCAAAGTCGTATTTTATTTAAATTGAACACCCTGTATATTATTGCATATTATGATTCCTCGAATTCTTCCCTATTCAAAAATATATAACATGTCTATGCTTGCTTCAGCAGGTCGCGATATATTTGTTTTAAATATATCGCGATATAAAAAATAAATAACTTCAAAATTTTCTTCATAATTCTTGTTTTAAACAATAAGTAATAAATATAAACTAATTAAATATAGATCTATACTTTTTAAATGACAGTTCTGCTAACGTTCTTCTTCTCTAACGTAAAATGTTTCCTTGTCCAGTCGTCAATGGTAGTTGCGATCCGTTGTCGCCAACCAAAACATGTCTCAATCTTCTGAATCAAACATGGACATGTTATAAAATTCTGGAAAGGGAAAAGTTGGAGAAATCAAATTATGTAATAATATAGTGTCCATTAAAAAAAAAAACTGGTTCAGTTTTTTGGTGTCTGATGGTCAGTTGTTGTTTCTTATGTCGTGTTATAAAAAAATTTTCAAATCTATAATTTTTGTGTGAAGAACTATTTTCTAATTTCAATAATAAACTCGCAATAACTTGTCAAATTATAGAAACTGACCCTGTACGTATGATGTAATCTCACTAAAATATTTGGTTATCTATTTGTATACAGTATGTGTAAAGCCAACATCGATCAGTTATGAAAAAGGACAAACAGAATGAGTGAGTGAGACGACATATTAGAAGGAAACCCATACGCATCGAAGGTAGTCAGAGAATAAGTCCGGCCCTCTCACTACCTGCGCTAGTCGTTAGAACGGGAAGTGTAGCAGTTCTCTTTCACCACCGGCCGATGGTGGCTTTACACATACTGTATATGATAGCCAAATGTGAATGCATATACGTACATATACTACATTGTGAAGAAATATGCGTAAATATATACACATGTATGTATATAAATAATATAAGGAGTAGAACAAATCGATAGTTAAAGTGCAAAATCTCGTAAAAAGTCATTTGAAGATAATTTTATAGGAATAATTGTCAAACAAACCAAAATTAACCCCAAAAAAAAGATATGTTGATGGCCTCTGATTTATTATTCCTTGTACATACATATATGTACAGGGTGAGTCAAAGTTAAACCGCCAAACGTTCAGGGTCGATGTGTCAGGTTAAAATAAGACTTTTTTCATCCATAAATTTTTCCCCAAAAATGCACCCCCTCCGAGCTAGAGCGAAAAGGAAAAAAATAAAGAAAAATGCGTCTCGTTTCGTGGCATTTATTACAAAACGGATAAGGTTTGAAAATTGACAAAAACTGCTCGAAATGACTGCCACCATATTTAATGCAAAGCTCACACCTACGGACGACATACTGAGCTGCTGCACGGCACTCTGCTGGTGTGATAATCCTTTCCTGGGGTTTTTTGTGATGTCAAACTTTGACACCCTTTGACATTTTTCTGAGTGAATTTATTAATTGGAGTTGTAGTGCATTTTAAGTGCGTATTTTTAATCAGAATCATGCCAAATATTTACACTGTACCTGAATACGCGGATATTGTGTTTGTTTACGGGTACTGTAATGGCAATGCGCGCGCTGCAAAAGTTCAGTACGCCCGTAAATTCCCGCGAAGGAAATTGCCTGACAGATCAGTGTTTTCCTGTACTTTTCAACGTCTAAGAGAAACAGGATCAACTTCATTGCGGTCACGAGCAGATGGAATTTTCGCACCTCTTCAAACTGAAAGAAGAACAGAACAGATCTTGGAGCACTTCGATGAAACGCCTACTAGCAGCACGCGGATAAGTTCTTTGCAATTAGGATATACGCAGACCATTGTGAACAGGACTTTGAAGGCAAACGATCGTCATCCATATCATCTGCATAAAGTTCAGAATTTGTTACCTGATGACCTGCCGCGAAGAAGAGTATTTTCCGAATGGTTCTTGCAGCAAACAACAAATGATGCTTTTTCCCTCAGATAGTGATTTGGACCGACGAAGCAACTTTTACCCGCGCTGGTATCTTTAATCAGCATAACGCTCACATTGAACAGCATGAAAATCCTCATCCCGTACGAGATTTTCGTGCATCTTTTGGATGGGATTGTGCAACAACTCACTCATCGGTCCAATTTTTCTGCCTACACGCCTAAATGGTCAAGCTTTTCATCATTTTTTGGAAAATGATTTTCAACCAATCTTAGACGACATGCCTTTAAATGATAGAGACAGATGGTTCCAATCAGATGGATGTCCAGCCCATTACATTCTACCGGTCCAGCGATGGTTGCACGACTATTTTCCGGGAAGATGGATCGGTCGCGGTAAAGACTGCCCCCGTCCTTGGCCTGCGCGCTCTCCGGACATGACTCCTTTGGACTTTTTGTTTGGGGTACGATGAAAGGAAAATGTTTATGCGGAGCCCATCAACGACGAAGCTGCCCTCCAGGAAAGGATTATTCAAGCAGCCCGGGAGATCACACCAGCAGAGTGCCGTGCAGCAGCTCAGTCTGTCGTCCGTAGGTGTGGAGCTTTGCATTGAATATGGTGGCAGTCATTTCGAGTAGTTTTTGTGAATTTCCAAACCCTATCCGTTTTGTAATAAATGCCACGAAACGAGACGCATTTTTCTTTTGTTTTTTTCCTTTTCGCTCTAGATCGGAGGGGGTGCATTTTTGGGGAAAAATTTATAGATGAAAAAAGTTTTATTTTAACCTAGCACATCGACCCTGAACGTTTGGCGGTTTAACTTTGATTCACCCTGTATAACTTTTGTAAATACAAGCACATAAAATAATACCCAAAATTTATGTACATATGTACCAGAGTGGGGCAAAATATAGCTTTAACTACAGGTACTGTAGTTGGGATGTAGTTGCAACTACAGCTACATTAAGTAGCTTGAAGTTGTTCGCCGCAGCTACTTCTGTGGAAGCTACAGTAGCTGTAGCTTGAAATAACAGCTACAGCTAGTAGTTGTGAAAAATGTAGTTGCGGCAAAGAGCTACAGATAGTAGCTGTAGCTGTATCTATATGCAGAGAACTACAGCTACTTTTGTTTCGTACTGGAAAAATATCAAATAAGAGACAAAAGTAGCTGTAGTTTAAATTTAATCAAAATTGTAGAGATACAATTGTTTCGGCGAATTTTTAAAATTTCGTCACAAAAATGGTTTCAGATTTTATTCATATGTTTTTAATTTTATGACAAATTTGGAGCGATCTCGTTATTTTTATTGGTTAAAGAAACTTTTCTGGAAAAGCTTTTAACATTCGATACCCACTTAAGACGTCCTCACAATGTGAAGATGATCTGACACACGAACCTACGAGTAGTATACACGGTGGAGACTTTAACTGGAATATATTCGCTAGCGGGGTGGTGAATGATTTTTCAAAAAATTCCCGAGACACGTCAACTTTTAAATGTATTTACCTACATTTTGCAAGTAATATGAAAAATATAGCCCTTCAGGGGTGGCTGAAACCACCCTCGACATGATTTTTTCAAATACAACCCTATGGCTTATGACCCCTCATTGTAAATCTGGTGGAAAGAGGAATCCAACGCACTGATCAGATTTTAATTTTTAGTATGTTTGTAGGGTTGCATACAATTAAAACAATTTTAAATTAAATTTATTTTCAACGTAACAATTGTTCAAAATGTGCACCATTCACTTGTTGGCAACCTCCCAGTCTGTGGTAGGTTTCGTCCCTTACATTATGCAACATTTGCGGTGTTATTTTTTCCGATTTCCTCTCTTATCCTTTCCTGCAGATCTGCTATGTTGTTGGGTTTTTTGTATGTAAACCCTACTTTTAAGATGTCCCCACAAAAATAAATCCAGTGGTGTAAGATCTGGAGATCTTGCTGGCCACACAATATTACCTCGCCTCCCAATCCACCTACTGGGAAAAATTCTGTCCAGATACTGACGAACAATGGCAGCATAGTGTGGTGGGGCCCCATCTTGCTGAAACCATAACCTCTCGTCGGTCAAGTTAGGGTTTAAGGGGTTTGGAAATAAATGACATAGCACTGGCATTAGTTCGTGCTGGAGTAAACGCAAGTATCTTGCTCCATTAAGAGTGTCATCAAAGAAAAATGGTCCTACAATTCTATCTTGTATTATTCCGGCCCACACATTAGTTTTCTGTGGGCGCTGAGTATGAAGTTCCCTCATCCAATGGGGTCTCTTCTTCAGCCCAGTAACGACAATTTTGGCGATTTACGTGCCCATTTAATGTAAAAGTAGCCTCGTCAGAGAAAACTATCCACTCTAAAGATAACTGGTTTTGATCAATACAAGTCATCAATAAATCGCAAAATTCCACTCGTCGATCTGGATCATCTTCAAGTAGCTTTTGAACAGCTTGCATTTTATATGGGCGTTTTTTCTCATATTTAAGTATTTTTAAAACTGTTTTGTGATTAAGATTACTATCACGGGCCAGTTGGGTGACAGGGCTGGAGTGATTGGATTTTCTTCTAGAGCAAGCAACAAATTCAACTTCGTGTTGTCATCAACAACAGCCTGCCTCTTACTCGGTACTTTCCTGACATGATCCATCTCTCGATATTGTGCCTCAATTTTACTAATGGTACCTTGATTTAGTGGTGGCAAGTCAGGATGCGTTTCTCGAAACAAGCGAACAACTTCGCATTGAGTTCGCGTCCTATCACCATATCCAATCATCATCAAAATTTCGATTTTTAGTGATTCAGTTAAATAAGACATTTTCACCAATTTGAAATAACACTTCGTTTCAAACTCTGAATACAGCATACAAACTAAATTACTCTTTGCGGCCGTGTAAAAACACGAAACACAAAAAATAACAAATATGAGTTGTGGCAAAAAAATTGCTTGGAATTTTTTGTGGAGACATATGAAAAGTAAGGTTTACATTCCAAAACTAAACAACACACATTTTGAGTACGAAATTGTTGCGTTAAAAATAAATTAAACTATAAAATTTCGTTTTAATTGTATGCAACCCTACAAACATACTAAAAATTAAAATTTGATCAGTGCGTTGGATTCCTCTTTCCACCAGCTTTACAATGAGGGGTCACAATCCATAGGGTTGCATTTGAAAAAATCATGTCGAGGGTGGTTTCAGCCACCCCTGAAGGGCTATATTTTTCATATTACTTGCAAAATGTAGGTAAATACATTTAAAAGTTGACGTGTCTCGGGAATTTTTTTAAAAATCATTCACCACCGCGCTAGCGAATATATTCCAGTTAAAATCTCCACTGTGTATACGTAGTTCGGATATGGTTTGTAATCGACGCGCAAAGCAATTGCAAGACTACCTCTCACGAAGTAGCCAAATCATTATACCTATAACTATCCAAATACATTAATTTGATGGTGAAATAGATATCATGGATGCTTTTATGGTGATTAATGAATAAATATTCTTCAGATTCAGAGGTACGTCATATTTCTGATATCTGTGCGAATAAATTTTTGAGTTTAAAATTATATTTTCAAATGTTGCAAAACATTTGATACTACATAAATAATTCACTAATAATCACTAATTCGATAACTCTCCAAACACTCATAACTAATTCGATAACGCTCTTAACAGAACTATGTATATAGTTTGTTTGTTATTACATATGGTTTACCCATTTTTCGGTGATTCGAGTAAGTATATCATGAGTAGTTGTAGCTGTTTGCTTATAGCTACAGCTACAGCTACTAGCTGTAGCTGTTCGGGGCTAATTTGCAGTTGCCAATCACTATTTAGACCTAATCACTACAAGCAGTAAGGTTGAAAGTTGTAGCTACGTTACTTTTAATCGAGTAGCTGTCATTGTAGTTAGCTACTGCCCAACACTGATATGTACATATGTATATGATCACTTACTCGTACTTTACTATAAATGTAATTAAACAAACACAAACAACAGAACTCTATTAATGAGTTTCTTGATTGATATTAGTGACTTCCTTGTAATATGGTCGGAAACATTTTATACTTCCCATTTGCCTAAATCGTAATTACATTCAGTACTATAGGCATTACCTAAATAACTGACTGATCACAGCCAGCTATACCTGAGTAGATTAAAAGCATTACAAACGTTCTTAAATAAAATATATTAGAAACAACTGTTTTATAACCTTGTACTTTTTAATCCATTTTCTTGACGTATTGCGTAATATCATGTAAATGTATAATTTTCTGCTCAATGGTGTTTCGCAATAAAGTAACTTTTACTATTCGTTCACATATGAAAATCGATTATAAAATGCTCCACCTATTTATTTCCCACAGAAATAGTACCGTTTGTGACGTAACATTTTTGTCATAGTAATGGTAATAAAAAAAAAAAAACACTATTTGCAGGATCAAAAACGTTATATTATGTTCTAGTAGGTACCATCTAATTACGTTTTGTCTGGGCCTAGATGATATTCACTTGAAGGTATATAAAATTAAGGATCTAGATATCTAGATGATATAATGGTTGCAACTAAGTTTCCAGAATGGTCTCAGAAATAGGGCTCGGCATTAAACGTTTAATCGCCAACACGTTTAAACGTTTATTTAAGAAACGCGTTTATTATCCCGTTTAATGATTAAACGTTTAAATTACAAAACGTTTAAACGTTTATTTTGCTTGTAAACGTTTTTTCCCCGTAAACGTTGTTTTCCTTGTAAACGTTTATTGTCCACAAACGTTTCTTTTGTTTTATTTTTATTTTTGCTCGTAACGTTTGTCTTTTCCTTTTCTTTTCTTTTCTTTTCTTTTTATTTTCTTTTCTCCTTTCATGTTTCTATCGAAAGGAACGCTTTTGCCTCCAGAACGTTTTTTTGAGGTTTTGCTGCATAAAAACTCGGAAAAGTGCCTTTCTTAAATATTTTATTCGTCAATAATGTGCGTATTATAAGGCAAGCTCTATTTTGCTGACGACTGAATATCGGGCCCCTTTAGCGATATTTTTGTTTAAGATGTTTTTGATTGCGTCTAAACAGTCGAAAGAAACAATTCATATTTGAAGATATTACTGATAGTGGTACAGCCCAGAGGTGTCGAACAGCAGCTCCGCATGGAGTTACACCGAGGACCGGAGCCCCAGCACCGGGCGGCCAGGCTATCGGGGTTCGCGATGGTAGCCGGTCGCTTTGTTTACGTTTCGAAGAGAGTGAGAGAGAACTGAAGTCGCGAGCGGTGCAGCAGAGCGCATTTGACTGACCGTTTGTCGGGTGGATAGGCAACAAACAGAAAAAACACTGAATTTTATGAAATAAATGAAAAACGACTGCATACTGCAGACATCTTTTATGACTATACTGAAGTCGGTTTGTCGCACTCTTACTTTTGCCGGGAATGTGATAAGGGTATTAGTTTGACTAGAAGTACCACAGGTCAGTCAGTACGAGCCGTAAATGTTTATATTAGGTCGGGCTTTTCCGTATTTCCGGACTTTACCGAATAAAGACTAGTGGTGGTACCTCGCGCTGGTTCAAAATTGAATGCCAGAGGGTAGTTTCTAACGCCTGGTCAAAATAGCGTTTTAGTGAAAGAAGGGCGAAGAGTTCAAAGCCGTGTTGCATGGCACCCTCGGTTATATTAAAATAGACTCAGAAACATGTAATGGGGCTTTCAAACGGGGGAGCTTTTTTAGCGCTGGGTTAAAATGATATCTAGAAATAGATGCGTTTTTGAATTTTTAATCGCTTCTAACTCGAAAACGGTTAGAGATAACCGAGATAGAAATGAAATATTTTTGGAAATGCCAGCTCCTGGCGGTTCCAAAAATAGGTCATGTTGCTAAGTTATCTCTAACCGTTTTCGAGTTATAAGCGATAGAAACTTTCCATCTCTAATGATATCTTGGTTGGTGAAATTTGATGGGTTTGAGTCCGTTTGCGATTTTTATTTTGAAAAGACATTTTGCTTAAAAACGTATAATATCCGAAAAAACGTTGAATGTTCCACAAGCGTTTAAACGTTTAATGCATTATAAACGTTTAATGTCTCATAAACGTTTAAACGTATTAGTCAGAAAAACGTTTAATCGGAAAACGTTTAATCGGTGACGGTCTTAAACGGTTAATCGTAAACGTTTTAATCGTAAATTGGTTAATCGTCCAAAATGCCGAGCCCTACTCAGAAATAGGATTTTTATGTACGAATAATATTTGTTCTTTTACAGCTGTTTTTGTTATTCTTTAAGCTATCTGTCTTGTATAACACTTTACGTTTTTTTTTTTTAGTAAAATGAAAAAAAGTAGAGGCATTGTTCGTTGTTCGTGAATTTCTGAAATATGAGTTTGAGTTGGGCCGCAGCGCAAAGGATATAGATAACATCAACCGAGCAAAAGGAGAAGGAATCGCTAAGAAATCGGCAGCTTACGAGTGGTTCCCCAAGTTCCGAAGCGGAAAAATGGAAATTAGCGACAAAACCAGAACTAGGCGCTCTCGAGAAGTCGACTGAGTCGCTGTCGTCAACGCTCTGTATGTGGTGGGACCGGCACGGCCCAATTTTTGGTAACTTTTGGAGCAGGGAAAGACGGTGAATTCCGATGTTTATTGCGGTCAACTGGAAAACGTTCATCGCTCCCTTTGAAATCGTCGAATGCCGGTTATATTCCTTGACTACAACACAAGGCAAACCCGACAGAAGGTTCAAGAAATGGGTTGCAAGCATCTGCAGCACCCGCCGTACAGCCCAGACCTCTCGCCTAGCGACCACCTTTTCCGCTCATTGGAGAACTGACTACGTGGAGAAAAGTTCAAAACAATCGAGCACCAAAGTATTACAGATTTTCTTGATTCTAAGGATCGGGATTTATGTCGAGGTGGAATCACCAAACTCGAAGAACAATGAGCAAAAGTGAAAGGAAATGACGGAGAAAACTTTGATTATTGATTAATTGCTGGGTCGTGCATGTTTTATTTAATAAAAACTTTGATTTGTGGGGCCGTTCCGGAAACTTAATTGCCAACCTTTTAAATATTTTAATAGATAGTAGAATTAATACGCATATCTGGGTAAAAAAGAAAACACAAATTTGGACCTTATTTAATTAATTTAAGAGTATGTATTAAATTAATATTATATTACTTTAAACCAAATCGTTAAGATACTCGTATATTAAATAATGCAGTGATTTAAAAACCATAGAGAAAGCTGTATACGTACCGGGTGCCCCAGAATGATGTTAGCAGCCGATATCTCCGTTATCTGAAAAAATATGAATGTGAACAAAAAAACCTGCAAATTGCACAAAAAACTACACCTGATTACAGATTAAAATCCGTGTTGAGCCTCACACCCCTTAAGAAATCACCCCCAAATATTTTTTTTTCAAATAGCACCCTATAAGTATAACTAAAATTAAATATCTAAATTTACTCCTCACTTCATTCCACTTACAACGCTATAACATACTTCGGATTTAAAAGCAATTTTGGTGATTATATTATTTCAAAGCAGTTTACACATTTTTACACCCTCCTTAATCACAAAGTTAAATGTAAATAACAAAAAAGCGATACGTCAAAGCCACAGTTTTGACAAAAACACATGTCATTTGATCATTTTATACGTGAGTACGCAGTATTTCAATAACAAACATTTGATTATTACTGCGCAGTATTTCAATAAACAACATGTTGATATCTACTACTGTGGTTTACAGTCCAATACATGTAGAAAATCGACCTCATGTTAGCCTACTTTGCTTTAAATCTACAAATCTAAATTTAAAACTTAAATTTTTTCGCTTGTTTTCTCTATTTTACTGGTGTTCCATCCAATTATCGATCCATTTTGTATTAGAAGGGAAAATACATATGAAAACATCAAGGACATGTAGAAACCTAATATATTTCTTTTTAATTGAGCGAGGGCCACTTGTAGTTGCGAAACTTAATTGAGATGGGATCAGTGGATCCCAGGATCCCAGTGGATGAGTCCCAGGGATGTGATCAGAATCCTGCATGCCTTATTAGGGTTTTTATGTATATATTATGTTTTTTTCTAAAACCAGAGAGCTGTAGATTCTTTTTGAGGCCACAGTAAAGAAACCTCGACCAAAAAAATATTATATTAAATTTAGAAATTTGTGAGTTTAAAGCAAGGTATACCAGACCATTTGTGATATTTTTTCCATCTCGAACAGGAGCTCTATAGTGCTTATGTATTAGACTGTAAACAACAGTATTACATACATTGCAGTAATAACCAAATATTGTTAAAATACTGCGTATTTATGTAGAACAAGGGACATTTGACAAGTGTTTTTGTCAAAACTATCACAATGACGTATCGCCTTATTGTTACTTACATCTAACTTTGTTATTAAGGAGGGTGTAAAAATGTGTCAATTAGATTGCAATTCAGGTTAATAAACCACTTAAATTAATTTGAAATAATAGGTATTAAGTATATTCTTTTTTAATTGGAATAACATGAGGAGTAAATTTAGATATTTAGTTATATAGGGTGCTATTTGAAGAAAAAAATACTTGACATGTTTTATTAAGAGTTGTATCAGATGTGGTTTTTGGTGCCATTTGCAGGCTTTTTGTTCACGTTCCTGTCTTTTCTAATAACATAACATTTCTTATAAGACAATGTGTTTCTAAAACATATGGTCAAAATTAGAGGACATATAGAGCAAGTCAAATGATGACGTAAATCCTAATAAAGTATATAAAAAAAAGTGCTTCCTAACACTCTATCAAATGGGCAATGGCTGATTTCATTTTTTACAAAAAATGGTACATAGTAAATAGTCGGCACCATTTGCGTGTAAAAATTCCATAGGTTTTATTTCTTTAAGGAATTTAAAGACAGTTTCCAATGGAGCTTCTATTCCTCTTTTGGTTTTATTATTGCAGACCCAAAGATCGGAAAAAAGCTAAACATCGGACCTAAAAGTTATATTTTTAGAACATATTCCCATATATACTTAGTTGCCGCATATATATTTTGAGAAGATAGATCCTGTGAGACAAAAATGAATATACACTAGTTAAACTAAGAGGATGTTTACCTAATAGGTATTAACAATCGACAAATTTACTGTCAGATTGTTCGTTGAGTAAACAATTCAGTTTTCATTAACAAAGCTTCCAGAGCTACCATCAAATAAGATCAAAGGGTTTCAGCGGTACACTTGATTTACATTTTCCTTGCATAAGATAGGTGAGGTACGGATTTGCTCTAAGCCTTACAAGTATTGATAATATACTTTGCTTTAGTAGTGAAATTGCAATTTGGTCACGTTTAAAAGCTTCGAACGAAATTTCTGGTTATATTTGTAGAGTAAGTAATGGTTTCCTCAAACCAGAACATGGACGTGTTGATACATCTGGAGCACGAGAAAGATTTTCAATTCAGCGCGTAAGTGTCTCTGCAACGTTGAACACATAAATATAAAATGCAGTTTAAATAAGAGATGTTAGAGTAGTTATTAGCATTATAAAGTAGTAGAGCAGAGTAATTATTTGACTTTCGACAGATATGGTATTAAACAGTTGTTATGTAGCATGATTTTCATTAACAAGGCTTCCGAATCTACAACCATAATATAAGGTAAACGAGTTTCAGTGTTGCGTTTACATTACCATTTCCTAGATGCACAAGACAGTACTAATGTTTCATAAATTTGAAAAGTACTGCATTAAAAAGTTGAAATCTAGTCATGTTTTAAAATATCGTATGTTTTTGTAAATATCGTATGTATATAGGGAATGGTGGTTTCCAGTAAAAAAAAAGTGAAAATATCAACGCTGTATGATACAAAATGTAGCAATGATTGATGGAAATGAAAATTTAAACAAGAGATTGATCAGTTAGCATTCGGTAGATTCACAAACGTTTTCTAAACAGTTTAGTTTTCATTAACAAATGTTCCAAAGCTAGCATGAAATGAGGTCAATGGGTTCTAGTAATACACTAGATTTCCATTGGATAGGGTAGGCGCATAAAATGGATCAACTATGGTACTATTTCAGTACACTAATAATAGCAATCGTTTAATTCATTATACAGTGTGTGTTAAGCCAACACGCCGGTAAAAAGGACAAATAAATTGAAACACAGTAAGACGCAACATCATTACGCCTCGATGGTAGTGGAAAATAAGACTGGCCCTTTACCACCTACCACTAACATACGAGCAACACGAGTGTATCGAAGAGAGGGGATTTGGTTTAAAGTTTGTGTAATGCACGCGTAACCCATTGGTAAGCACAATATCAGAAAATACATAGTTAAAATAAACTACAAATAACCAAGTAATCTGATCTCTTATGATTTTTAAATATTTATTGCAAAACAAAATGCAGGCACACATTCGACACCGAAACCAGAGTACTCTTTCACCTACTACCAGAGCGGCCAAGTACCTTTCACCTTGCCGAAGGCATCCGAACCCGAACCCTTCTTCCACACTGGCAATCGCCGGGCGAGCCAAAATATCTCGCTGTCCTATAGATTGGCAAATGGATCCCTAGTGTTTTTAGAAAGTGTTGGCCTATTTGGGAACACATGTTAGCAATTAATCTTTAATTTACGTTCAGAATTGTTTTGATGCCATGCTATACGACATTCTGATATATTTCTTCGCGTGAATAAACCATTTTAATAAAAATTTTAACAAGAATACTGTTTACTTCAACTACATTCTCGCCTGCCTAGGCTGTGGTGAGTGACCGGTCTTATTTTCCCACTGCCATCGATGCGTATGCGGTATCTGTCGTCTCACTTTGTTTGTCCTTTTTCAAAACTGGCCGATGTTGCCTCTACACAAACTGTATTCAAAATGTATCTTGGTTTTTAAAGTATCAAACAAATTTGCAAAACAGCTTCCCCGAGAAAAGCCAACGAACATTCGAGCAGTGTAGTTAATTAGGTGCTTTCCAACCATCTGTGGAGAATTATAAATGTGAAAATTACACAGCTACACAAAAAAAATCATGAACCTGGATATTGACCTTAGTATGCCGTATTTTTCGACGCTCAATTCGAATCCAACCTCAAAAAAGTCAATACACCCTCAAAATTTTGAGATAGGGGTAAGAAATGAAAATTTGACAAAATACCTCCTTCAACCCCTGTTATACTCGATTTTCACCTCTGGGGTACGTTTCCTGATTTTGGCATGTTGAAATTTGAATTCAGGAACCTCCAGAAAACCCCAGAAATATATTCTTGGAACAAAAATCGCGTATTTTGTCAAATTTTCATTTCTTACCCCTATCCCAAAATTTTGAGGGTATAATGACTTTTCTGAGGTTGGATTCGAATTCAGCGTCGAAAAATACATAGGAGTACTAAGGTCAATATCCAGACTCATGATTTTTTTGTGGAGCTGTGTTATCGATAAGTGAACTGTACATGGTGATTGTTTTATCTTGACCACCCCATTTTATTCGTAAACGACTAAATCAAATTATAAATCAAAATGAAAGAAAACTGCACAATGCTAGACTTCGCGATGCATCGAACAATATTGTTTCCAATTTTCCAGATGCTAGTTTTATGGCATTGTTGGAAAACACTTCTAATTTGCAGATGATTTAGCAAATGCTATTTTTTAATATTTCCAATTCTTAAAAAGTTATGACCCAATATATATGGTTTATACTAATTTTCTTATGCAAAATATTCTACAGCAGCCATATTTTAGCAGCTTTTTTAAAAAAAAAACAAAAACCACAAAAAAAATATTATATATTTACTGATTGCTAGCCAAATAAAAAAAAAAAAACGCTTCCTAAGAAATCATTCCTTTCACATTCATTTTTTATACTTATGTAACTCGCTATGACCTGTGACATTTTTGAAAGATCTGATTTTTTTTTTAAAACATTGGCATTTGTTTCGTCCTTTTTGACGTACTTAATCTCTTTGGCCTTTCTGACCTTTGTGATATTTTCTCTATTTGGCCATTTTCATTTTTTGACGCGTTTTACCTCCTGATCTTTATGATATCTTTTCTTTTGGCCTTAGTTACCTCAGTCATCTTTGTCCTTGAACTCTTTAATGTCTTACCTCCTTAAACTTCTTGACCTCTGACTTTTTAATACCATTCGGCCTCTTTAGTTTTTTAGACCTATGTAAAATATACCTTATGAAGAGTGGTAGAATAGAAAGTATAAAATTGAAAGAAAAAAATCTGATCACTATGACCTTGAATTTTCTGCAATTTTTATCTTAGCCTTCTTAATGTTTTTGACTCCTTGACATGATTATCCACTTTAACCTCATACTTCCAATCTTGACCTCCTTTTGTGTTGTTAACCTTTTTTTTATCTCCCTGTTTTCATCAACCTCCAACAAGAACAGCAAACGTAGAGCAAGGGGGAAAATAAGAATATTCCCCTCCTCCTACGTTTGCTGTCCTTGTTCACTTTATTCTCCTTTTATCTTCCATAACCTCCTTTTTTTCTTATTCTCCACCTTCATTTGTTCTCCTTGTCCTTTTTTTCCTTGTTTTTGCCCCCCTTTTGCCTTCCTTTTGTCCACTTTTTGTTCACTTTTTAACCTCCTTCTGTCTTCCCTGATCAAGGCATCATATCGTGGCGCGAGTGAACTTGCTGTCTGTGAATAAATACTTAGTTATTTGTTTAACTAGGCAGCAAAGCACTCTCGATCTGCTTTCCTGCTGATTTGAACATATAATTACTTCCTCATCCGCGTAGTAGAGTGGATGTTAAACATTCATGTTGGCTAAATAAGCCTAAAATGTTCTGAAAGGATTTTAAGTTTAAGAAAAAAATTGTCTCCTGTCTGTCTGTTTACCTTTCTGTGTACACGATAACTTGAGAACGTGTTAACTCTTTTTCCTGTCGTGATGAATTCAATTAAAAGTCGATAGAAGTCGTAGTTGTTGGTTAGGTGGTTGGTTGCTATGAAAATATACTGGGTGTCTCAGCTTTTAGTTTACAGACTTTATCTGCTCACCCAGGATAGTTAGCAAAAAAAAAATTATATACAAAAGTTACTTGAATTTATGAGCCCTATAAAATGACATATTCCGTTTGACATGTGCTAGTGACCTTGAGGTTATGTCAGTGTCAATATAAGTTCTTTAAATACAACACCCTGTATTTTTCGACATTTTTGGATTTACCGAACAATTCTACACATATTTCATGTAACATACCCTATACCTATCTTCAACCGTTTTCGAGATTTTCAAAGTCAAACAGCTATTATTTCACAATACAAAGAATTTTCAGTTTGCCTTGTCAGTTTTGAAACAATTGAGAGGTATTGTTAAAAGTAATTTTAATCAGATCAATGGGATATTTCAGTAATTATAAGCAAATCGTTTAATAAATTTTCAAATTGAGCTGGCAAACAAGGCAAACTGAAAATTCTTTGTATTGTAAAATAATAGCTGTTTGACTTTGAAAATCTCGAAAACGGTTGAAGATAGGTATAGGGTATGTTACATGAAATATGTGTAGAATTGTTCGGTAAATCCAAAGATGTCGAAAAATACAGGGTGTTGTATTTAAAAAACTTATATTGACACTGACATAACCTCAAGGTCACTAGCACATGTCATTTTATAGGCCTCATGAATTCAAGTAACTTTTGTATATACATTTTTTTGCTAACTATCCTGGGTGAGCAAATAAAGTCTGTAAACTAAAAGCTGAAACACCCTGTATATATATCAATAATCACCGTAAAAATCAAAGTTTGACAAGTTAGAAAAAAAAGTGAAAAATATATTTAGGTGTCATGAAGGCCAATCATGTTGGTGCTTAGGCAGCAACTTTTGTACTTTGCTGCATATACAGAAAAGTAATACATACTTGGTTGAATAATATTTGTCTGCAAAATTTGTATGTATTTTGCTGTCAATCGGAGAAAAAAAACGTATTCTTTCACGTTTTTTTTTCCATTTTAATAATTCACTTCAAAAACAAATGTGGACAACAAGGGGACTGTTTCTTTTTATTCGAATAAAAACAAAATTCAGTATTGCCTCCTTCACACAGCGCTGGAGACGGTTCTTGCATTCCTCATAGCGGTGTTGGAACTCATATACTGGAATAGCCTTCAGCTGGTCGGTTACAGCCGTTTGACTGTCGAGAGTTTGACGAGAAAAAAGTCACAAGGAGTCAAGTTAGACGAATAAGAAGGGTAAGAAGCCACAGGCATGTTTTTACTGGCTAAAAACTAGTTTACCGATGGCTGTGTGACAAGGCGCATTGTCGTGATGGAACATTCAGTTGTTCTTGATGTTTGGGTTCAAATTTAACTCTTCCCCGGTCATTGTTGTGGTCAACCGACAATCTGAACGCACAAAGTCCCGTATTCTATTGACATTTGCATCGGTTCTTGAAGACGAAGGTCTTCCGCTGCGTGATCCATCTTAAATCGACCCTCTTCCTTCTGAGAATGCCTTAAACCACCAAAAAACCTGGGCTCTTGAAAGAAACACTGTCTCCGTAGTCGTGTTGAAATTTTGCAAAAGTATCCGTTGCGCTATGTCCAAGTCTGAAGCAAAACCTGATAGCACACCGGTGCTTAAAATTAATGTCTCCTTTTTAAAACGCACTACAAAAACCGGTTTACGAAAACAGTCACAAAGAGCAAACAAATGACTCTAACAAGTTCAAGCTTATGCTGAAGGTGCATTACATGTTAATCTATCGCCCATCCAAGTCTCGTCTCCGCAGTGTTGCTAGATCGGGCGCTACGTTGCCAGTCTAATTACTTAATTTACACACCTTGTATAACAGATTTATTTATATGGTGATCATTAAATATTAAAATATTTTGGCTATGAAGATGTCTATTATTACCCTATAAAATCATAAGAATGGGTGTGCCGCCCATTTTATTAGGGGGTCTTTTAAAAAACCACCCCCCTCTATTTTCATCTCTTCAACCTCTTGATAAAAATTGACATCGAGAACAAATATCGGAAATAACGGAATAAATATCTCTTAAAATGTTAAAAGAGAATTTACAAAACCTACCCCTAATATATATCCACCCCTGTAACTCCTAGTTCAAAATCATCCCCAAAAAACTGATTCACAGCCCTCAGAAAACCTCAGGTAGGTGTTTTGCTTAGTTTCTGTCCGCTTAAATTGGTGATTGGCCACATTGTGAGGCGTTTAACAGTTTTTTAATTCGTATTTCCATTGACACTTGAACATTTTTAACCAATTAACACCGAAACACTGTTTTTCACTCAACGCTCGTTTCGCCGACCATGTTGGCGCCATCATATGGTTAAAACTCATATTTTAATATGAGTTTTATTTCATAAGCTTTAATCAGCTCCTGCTGATGCTAATGTGATTGGCGAAACGCGCGATGAGTGCAAAAAAATGTTTTCATTCTTTTTGCACTCAAAACTTTTAACCAAAAGTTTTCACGTGTGAATTTGTTTCTGCCCCGAAGGTTCTCCTCCTATAATCTCATTTCGATGTTCTGGATTATACATTGTACATGCATTGCATAGAAGCAACGGACAAGATTCGCCATATGGCGCGTATGTGCCGCGCAGAGTGAGGCGCGAAAATATAGAATGTAATTTAAATAAGGGGGATGTTTATTATTTATTCCTTTTCCATGGATTTTTGAGATTTGGATCGACGCGGGCCCGTCGCGATCTCGGCTGTGTTGGCGCAACTTTTAAGTAGGGGGAGAAGTTTGGGGAGGGGTCGGGCGACAGCGGCGCGCTATTCGGCTCCAAACCGTCCCAGTGGTCGTACGCTGAGATCCGTGTTCCGGAATAATGCAATCGTGAATACGCGCACATTCTGAACCGGAGTTCTTGCCGAGCGCCCCAACGTCAGTGACTGTGTGCTACGAGGTGTTTTGTATTTTTTTTTTGTTGTGACACAAACAGTGGATTTATCGCATTTTTTCTCGACCACGTGGACTACCTGTGTTCACAACGCTGGAACATTTAAGGCCCATTGTGGCTTCAATCACCACGCTCATCGGGAACTGTGAGACTATGGAGGCCACATATTGCGTCGGATCTGATGTAGATGTATGCAGAATGTTCGACCAGTACTTGTATAAGGTACGAGACTTGCCCTTTCCGTCGCTATAGTTACTTTTGGTTTTTGGATTTGTTTTTTTTTTTCGGAGCGCACAAGTTCGCGTTAAGTTCGAAACTTGTTGGGACGCGCGCAAACTTCTAATTATGCGGGGAGTAGGGGGGTTTTTAACTTTTTTTGACAACTCGATGAGGTCTGTGAATATTACAGGGCCTGTTTATTAGAGGGTACATCATTTTTTATGAATCGCCTATAACATTTCTGCATTCCAAAAAACAATATACTGGTATTTTACATGTACCAAAATTATATTTCAGTTCATCTGACTTTTATTTAGTTGTTCCACAAAACTTGATATGAACTGTTGTTGGTATGCAACATTTACATTTTATTTTCAACTGAAAGAGACTAACGTGAAATCGAATTAGGAATCTGAAATTTGATAGGATAGTGTTATCAAAAGGCTCAATTTTCTCTTGTAGTGCTTATTTTGAATAATCTTACACGCACAGTTAGTCTAGAAAATTATAGGATATAGTTACAAATTGTAACTATTTCAGCGTTGTATAATTTAAAACTCTTCAGATTCTTTTTTACAACTATTTTATGTGCCGTAAGAACAATATTGCTATTGAAGGAAAGTATTGGAAATTCATCCTATTTAACAAAATGAACAATAGTAACTACTAAAAGCTATTATACCACGGTTGAAACTATTACTATAGCAAATTGTTTCAAACCACATGTTAATAGGTTTCCAGACTGATATTCCATTAAAATTATTGTAATGTAGTGTGATTTGTTGCCTTGATATGTTGCCGTTACAACAGTTAAAGCTGTCCTTTTAGTTGAAATCAGTTTCACAAGAATATTTGACGTTGAAAACAATACTTAAGTGTCAATCAGAAAATAGTACTTTAATAGGCATAGTCTCCGTATAAGTACATGTTTTTAAAGAAAGATTGGATGCAAGTTTATGAAATCTGGTGTCTACACTCAGTAAATTATACAAAGAGGTAAAACACTAGGTATGTACATACAGATTATTGAAACATAAGGTGACTGACTATATGATGACTAATTTTAAAGGATATTTTAAAATCTTGATGTTCATGGAAGTTTTTAGAAACGTTTATTACATATTATATACATATGTATATTTACTATATAAGATTCTTATATGTAGTATAGGTTAGGGAGAAGTTTTAAAATAGTGAAAATAAATGAACATTATAAGCGCAACCTTTCACCTAGTTGCGATGGTATTAAAATAAAATTCTTTATTAATAAAATAAATTTCTAATGCTTTATCATTCTTAATGATGTCCGGATAACATGAAATCATTTTCGCTTTTATTTTGCTCCAGATTCGGGCCGGGAAGTAGTAGTGCGCCTACGCATATTTTTTTTAGTACATGACCTTCCTTTCGAATTAGTTTGGCCTCGGGTTTGGTATTTGGAGAATCATAATACATAATATGTTCATATGTGTATCAACATTCATTCCAGTATGATCAGTTTTTTTATTTTTTAAATAACAACTTTAAATTACTATTCTTTTGAGATATCAAAAATAAGACTTCCAAACTTTTTTTAGAGTACCAACATTTTAACCCTGCTTTTAAACAGTTGCATATATTACTTTTACGACTTGTTTCTAATTTGTTTTTGATTTTGAAAAAAATAAGTTAAACCTCTTTAATAAGTTAAACTACCTACTACTTTCTACGTACAAAAAGTAAAACTTTAACTAAGAACAGACTATATTAAAGTAGCACATATTTCTTCCTAAAATTTGAGATACATTGTCATGAAAGAAACTGAGGATAAAGTAGAGTTGACATTTTTTTGAATAATTATTGATAGAATTAGGAGGAAAGCCTGTGTATTTTCTAATTGTTATCACAGTTATGATGTTACGAGCACTAAAGTAAAATCACACACCAAATAGTAATTAAAAGTTTTAAAATGCAAAACTTATAAGCATAAAAACTACTTTCTTAAGATAGATTAAAAAACTATCTATTAAAGTTTAAAAAAAGAAAAAATTAACTACGTTGGGTGTGGTACCGCGTAGTCAGTTATTTAAAAAGGTCATCTCATTTACATTAACCATTAACCCTGCCATTAATTATATGCAGATCTATGTAGTTATTTAACAACACTTCCTGAGGCATGTACTTTAAATTGAGACTTACCAGACCATCATAATATACTTCAAGTTTGTGACTTAAGCGTGACTAAGTCTTTTAATTGAAGCTTTTTTAATTGAGTTGAAACTTAAATGTCAAATTCGGACAACTCAGATATATCTACATACATATGTAGAAATATTGATACATTTTGTCGTATCAGCGTGAATTGTATTGTGAACCGAAACTTAACAGTTCAAAAAGTAGGTATCTTCCATAATTTTTTATTGTTTTCAAATTGAATCTGTAGGAATGTGATTATACCGTTAAATTGCATGTTTGATACTATTCTTGTAACGGTTGTAGAACCGATGACTGTTTGATCATGTTTATAACTGTTTTTTTTTCTGTAAACTGGATATAGTTCTTAATAATTATTTATAGGATATTTTAATAATACACATCCTGAAAAACGTGAAAATATTATCCACAACACTAAAGATGCACTGCGTTTAAAAGTGTGATTATATCAATTAAATACAAAAACCCAGTCTTTCATTCAGTTTGTAGGTTATCAAAGTATTGAACCATTTCGTCATTTAAACTCATGTCCGCTCCTTTTATCTAAATTTGTTTGTCCCATATCCATTTTCAGCCACGCAGTCATTCTGTTCCTAAAGCTTAAGTACTATGGATTCTGAAACTGTTAAGAATTCATTTAATCATAGCAGTGGTAAAGTAACATCGAAAAATATCAACATATCGACAGCTATTATTTGACATTGAAGAACTAATTTCGTTCGGAGCACTATTGTTTATTACCGGTATAACATATTTCCTGCATTTTAAATAAGTGTAAATTTCTTATCTTTTGACATCTAAACGAAAGTATGTACTTACATACGTATGTGTATAGGTGAGAATTCGAAACAGCCCTCACAGTAGTAGTTCCTACTCTCACTACTTTTACATACCTACATATATTTAGTGTTGGTAATTAAAAACAAAAATAATCATGTAAGTGCAGTCTCACAGGTACTTGACGTAACATATGCTACCTAAATATTATTCAACTAGTCAACTAGTTTAGAATGTATCTGTCGTTTTGTGTAATTGCACTGATGGATCTGCTTAATGGGTCTCGTTTGCAAAATGGGTTGTGTTTATTTTATTTTTATTTTTATTTTATTTTACACATGTCACACAGAACCCTAGGTTCCAATTACGTGACAGGAACAACAGTACAAATAGAACAAGATTACATTAAACAATAGAGTACATAGACTAAAGGGACATCCATTAACAACATATTTACCTACACATTATTACAGACATTCTTTAAACATTTTAGCTCACAATAAAAAATATCAATTTCTTTTTGGATTACATGATAGCTTTGACACATAACATACAGAGGAGAAAATTTTAACAAGTTAGTTCTTGGTGTGGATAAATAAAACAGATTAGTGGAACGTGTCTGCGCAACAGGTTCATGTATGTATGTATGTTTGTACTTTTTGTAATAACTCGGAACAAAGTTAAAAGAAAAATAACTCGTGTTAAGTAAATTCAAACTGTTGTCAAAATACCTAATCAAATTCACTTCATATAATACCTTTTCAGGGTAAGGAACACTGAGTTTAAATCGACATTAGTTTATCAATAATTTCTCAAAACAAAACTATCACACATGTTTAAAGAAGAAGAATATCATTAAACGAATTTACGAATAATGCAAACATTTCAGATGTTTTTTTAACTCCCACTTTTAAATAGAATTGAGTAACTCAGTCGAAAACATTTCGATTCATATCTACAATGAGTATCAATTTTCTTAACGACTACCCTGCATGATTTTGCCTCTGGACAATGAATAATTCTTTCCGAAGTAATTTTTTCCGCTAAAAACAAATCAGAATTGGTCTATCACGTCAGGTTTTTGAGATATTCTAACCTAAAAAGTGCAAAAAACACTGTTTTTTGACATATTTGAGGTTATGTAATGTTATGTAAATAAAAACATGACGTGATGGAGCAATTCTGAGCCCAGATTTGTTTTCAGCGGGAAAAATTACTTCGGAAACACTTTAGGCAAAATTAATAGTCCAGGGACACAGCATTTTCAACATTTTGCAGGGTAGTGTAATCATACTCATAATTCATTCACAAATATCATCAATTATAACATTTAATGTATTAATGCATAACCATTTATTTTTTCCCTTAACAAAAATAACTGTATTTTGACTGAAATTGTATTTGTATGCCAGAAAGATAAGTTCAAAACGTTACCGTTATTAGACTAGAGCCAGAGGAATAATCAATACGTATCGAGATTTTAAAAGGTAACAATCACATTTTTTCCTTCGGTTTAAAAAATGGGACCCCAATGTGTGCGAGCAAGTGCGTCCCTGTTTCCGTTGAAGGAATCTGGAGCCTTGATTACAAGATAACATCCAAAACGAATTTTGCCTACTGACGCATCCGCGTGTAGCCGTGTTTCTCTTAAGGTGATATTTATTTTGTCATGCTCGGCTAATGCAGAACATGTTTTCACCATGTGTTGCTTTCACACAAGGAGCAAACAAATACACCGTTACGATTTTCAAGACTTCAATCTTCTGTAAACAAGTTATGAAAATGCGGCCTGTTAAGCGTAATCGCTGAAAAATTAAGTCGAAACGTAAACGGTTTTATTTATAGAAATCGTATAGATTATATGAGGTATTTTAAGGTTAAATGTTATATAAAATTTATACAGACGTTTTATTCATCAGTTAAAATAACAGTATCAAGAACCTGGAAATAGTGCCAATAAATAGTTGATATGAGGTTTTTGTTGGAGTAAATTATACATCGGTAATAAAATCTACATAATGAATGATGAATGTATATTGTTTGTCTTGTTTTAATGGTATTATAAAGTGGTTTATGGTAGTAATTATTTCATTTTTTATCGATTCTTTATTGTTATTTATGTAAAGGCTCTTTAGTATGCGTGTTACAGGAAAAAACATTGCGTTCTCATAAACCAGATAATTACACCCAGTACATTAACATAACAGAACATAATAAACCTAATGATATTTTTAAGTATTATTGAAAAGGAAATCAAACAGTGTAACCATTGTTGTTCGGAACACTTTTGGAAATAATAAATCGTAGAAAGTTTTGAATTATTCTTGCTGGAAATTCGTTAATCATTACTTTGGCCTATTTCTAATATTGGGAAAAATTCTGTTTTCATATGTTCGTCATTCCATTTTCTCTTTTCCATTTCTGAAAACAAAAATTCAAACAATAACAGCAGTAGGCTAATGTATATAAAAATTAGTTTATTACAGTATGTATCTAAACAAACTGTGTTTAACATATTATGGAACAATATTTGAAAACATCGCAAAAATCATCATTTGTAAGCTTTAAATATCAGTACAGATATTCATATCAGGATATGTGAAACACCGTTATATATGTGACAAAACCGGAAATAAAAAAATGAGAGGTCAATAAGGCAACATTCGGAGTGTAATTCATTTACGTCAGTCAACCAGTCGTTCGTTTCAAATTAGGTTCAAAAAATATTTCCTTTCCTTTGGACTTGGAAAGACTACTTAATGCAGCATTTTATATTTTTCCTTTTAGATATATCTATATAGTAACTACCGTATACATGCAAGTATTATAAGAGTTTTTGGAAATCTATACCACCCTTAAACCAGGCAGTGACTTGTTGAACAATTATTAGATTGATCTGTTTCACTCGCCTCTATTTGAAGCATTTAAGTGTTACATATTTAAATGTTAAATACAAATTGTAACCTTGTAAATGTTTCTCGAAATTACTCACGATCCTTTTAAGATTTTTCCTTATCAATTAGCTGCATAAACTTTAAAATTAACTCCGCCTGTAACGTGAGTTTGGTTGTATAAATATTATCACCGCTTTTTTGATCCTCGTGATTTTCTCAAAAATCTCGTAAGTACTCGTAAATCAAGTTTGAAAAAGGTACGCTTGTGTGTCGAAATTGCAGTAACTAAATTAGTGGTTAACAAAAACTATATAACAACTTAGTGGTTAAAAAACGAAGTAATTCTTATCTATCATGTCGTAAGCAATACCTAAGTATTTAAATTAATTAAAAGTAAAAATTTCTATACACCCTTCAATATAATAATAATTTCTATAAATCCTAAATCATCGTTAATATTTCGAAAAATTTCAAGTCATTACAAAATAATTAAGTTGCTTGATGAATAAACATCACCTTTGTTATATCATAACATAGTATAAAACAAAGTCGCTTCCCGCTGTCTGTCCCTATCTTTCTACTACCTATGTATGCTTAGATCTTTAAAACTACGCAACGGATTTTGATGCGGTTTTTTTAATAGATAGAGTGATTCAAGAGGAAGGTTTATATGTATAATACATGCATAATATAGTAGAGAAACACTGATAATTTTAGAGGTTTCTAATGTGATGTGTAAACCGGGCGAAGCCGGGGCCGGTCGCTAGTAAAACAATAAAAAACAATCTTACGATTGTATGAGGAACTTGAATTACAGATACAATCTATAAGATTTTACCTGCAATAAGTAAAAATGTGTACGGTATGTTTTTGTGGGAATACGTATTTAGTCTCCGCCACTGTCGACTATAGGTACATAACTTCGAGGCAAGCTTTTTCCACGAGATTTTCAGGATATTGCTTAATGACATCCATGCTTCACGAATCTGTCGAGAGAACTCCAAAGTGTAGATTTTTTTTTACGGATGTAACTTGTAAGCGCAGAAATTTTCGACAGAATTCGCGCCAGGTGACTGGGATAACCAATCTAACACGACTATGCCTTGTGCGCCGTCTAGTGACTGCGTACTTTAAATGGTATTTTGAGTATTTGTTCTCCTGAAGGATACAATTGTCTCTGTCGGTAAAAAACTAGCGTTTCGCAATATGTGGGTACCAAACCAACTGAGTAACGGCCCGGTAAGTTATTGACATTTTGTGACCCCGATTATCGTTGTACTCACTTGATAATGAACGATTTTGACTTTTCCATATAATTCGCGGCTGTAACATAAGTAATTTTTATCCCTTGAAATACAAACAACAAAAAAATAGCCTCAAAACGTGAAGCGTAAGCAGAACTCATAACGTTTGATGTGCTTCTCGAAATGAATACCCAATATTTTCCTTGACATATTACTGTAAAGGTTTAATATCAGATTCGAATATGTATACTTTTTTACAAATATTAAGTCAGTTACACCAGAAATGAATTGTGTCGCAAAATATAATATACATATAAAGTTACTCTATGTCTATTAAGAGCTTGATTTCATCAACGAGATAAACATTCGTATCTTTAGTGGAATTGGTCCTAAATAATATGTCAAAAGACTACCAAAACAACGAAGTATTTTGAGCATGACTAATTTCATTCCCATCCAGTATACTGTTATTTTACTTAGGTAACGTTTCAAAATGGATATCAACGACAGAAACAAAATTAGAGACAGTTGTTTATATAATACATGAAATACAGACGTTCAAGGCTTTGTACCGAATTTAAATTACGTTCCGTTACTTACTTTGAAGTAATATTTAGTTGACGAAACTGTCTGCTAAATTATACTTAACGTCAAATATAACATTCAGTAGAACATAACGTTCGTTGTTGGTTTATTAATTTTTATTTAAAAGATATACTTTTATGTTATAGTTTATTGGTCAGTGTATCTGTCAGAACAAGGGGCAAGTATACATAAATATTTATACAATGTGTGATTTTTGTAGACCAAATATTCACTGAAAATATATAAACGTTGTATTTTCGAAATTTATTTCCTAAACTTGTAAGTTGTATAAAAAAAAAATAATAAGTTTTCTTGTAACGTTACGTAGATATTATCATAAAAAGTAAGTTAAGCCTTTTAAAGATGGTGTATTTCACCAACTTTTAAAGCAGTAAATGCATGTTGAAGTGTCAGGATTCAGTTTTTCCCAATATATGACCCATTAAATATATTATATGTATTTGAATTACTATACTTGACACTAAATGGTGACATCTCTTCAAAGTAAAAGATAATTATTACCCCCCCTTTTTTTCTTCATACTAGAAATTAACTCACATGTTGCCATCCTCCAAAGAATAAATACAGCTAGGCCGGCTATTTTGGCGAAGATGTAACGAAAGTTTACAATTTCACGGATGACTCTACAATGTAGTAATTATGTTAACAACGAATGTCTACGACACAGATTGACCCCAAGATAATTGGTTATTAGGATCAGCCCCCCCCCTTTTTTTTCTTCATACTAGAAATGAACTCACATCTTGCCATACTCCAAGAGTAAAATATTTGTTTGGGTGTCTCTTAAAATTATAATTTTAAATTATTTAAGCTGTAAATGGATAAATTGAGCTTTGAATCTTTTTTTTAGAAATGTCCACGTTTATTATACCTCAATATTTTCGGTTCAAAACGTTCTAAGAATAATATCGCTTCGCTGGCAGTCATTTATTTCGAACCATATTTCTACCGTGGCCCGTTTGTGCAGAGAATAGAGTACAGAGTGTACAATTTATTTAATGGACTTCATTTAGTGCTAGCGAAATGGAATTTGCAATTTAAAATTAATTAACACATAGTTTTTACGCCAAACTTTCATTAAGCGTATATGGAGGCTTGTGCAATATTTTGAGTTTACACTGGGAAAGAAAACCTAGATCATTAAGAGAAAACGTGCATAATTGTATTTTATAACTGCAGAACTGTTATTTTTGAACATTAATATTCGTTTCATTTAAATTCTTATATCTTCCCTCTCACAGCAGAAATATAGGCATACCTTACCAACTCGCAAATAACAACTGCTTAACACTTTGACTGCTAAAACTTATGGTTAACTTATGGTTCTTCCATCACTAGGTGTAGGTATACCCAAGACGGTTAGTAAATACCCAGGTAAATATCATCTCTTGCCACTATATGCCATTGCAACACAAAAAAATGAGTCCTACTTAAGGATAAGGTTACAAAGCTGACCAACCTCACATGCATATTTGCTAATAATAACCTTAAACATTACAGAATCAGCATTTTTATTTATTTATTTCTATTTCTCATTACATTCGTATACGAGGTGTGTAAATTAAGTAATGAGACTTTTAAAATCTTTTAAAATATATTTTTAAATTTTTTTCTAATAGAATTACAATTCAGTATTGTCTCCTTCAAAATAACTTCCTTGGGAACCCACTCATCGCTGAAGACGGTTCGTCCATTCCTCATAGCAGTGCTGAAACTCATATATTCGGGATGGAAAGAAGTAAAGAGGCAAAGGAGCCACAGGAATGTTTTTACTGGCTAAACCTCGTTTACTGAAGTGGCAGTGTGACAAGGTGCATTGTCGTGATGCAACGTCCAGTTGTTCTTGATGTTTGGTTTCACACGTATGACCGTTTTTCGAAGTTTTCAAGAACCTCTCTGTAAAGGTGTTCATTTACTGTTTGGCCTGGAGGCACAAACTCTTTGTGAACAGTTCCCTGGCTATCAAAAAAAGCAAAATAGCATACATTTGATCTTCGACTTGCTCATCTTGCTTCTTTGAGTCTTGGAGAGCTTGAAGCATTCCATGCTTTGACGCTTAGTCGTACTCAAACACGCAAGTCTCATCATCATTAATGACACGTTCCATAAAGTGGGGATCATTTTCAATCGATTCCAAAAAGTCAAGACACCTTTCTCTTCTAATATCCTTTTGTTCCTGCGAAGTGTTTTTTGGAACCATTTTTGCGTTGATTTTTCTCATCCCCCAATTTGTTAGTCAAAATCTGATGAACAGTGGTGTGACCCGAATTTAACTCTTCTCCGATCATTCTTGTCGTCAACCGACGATCTGAACGCACAAGATCCCGTATTCTATTGACATTTTAATCCGTTCTTGAAGATGAAGGGCTTCCGCTACGTGGTTCATCTTCAATAGACTCTCTTCCTTCTGAGATTCTCTTCCTTCACACCGTTGCTCAAATTAATGCCCGTTTTTAAAACGCACTAGAAAAAAACAGTTTACGAAAACAATCATAAAGAACAAAGAAACAAATCACTTTAACAAGTTCAGACTTGTCCTGAAGGTGCACTACATGTTAAACTACCGCCCTCCCAACTCCCGTCTCCGCAGTGCTGCTAGATCGGACGCTACGTTGCTAGTCTCTTTACTTAATTTACACACCTAGTAAATAGTTTCTGCTAAATGACAACTCATTTGTTTTATACATAATCCTTCGTTTGTGTTCAACCTTTCTTCTGTCTTTCGACCTTTCTTAAAGATATTTTAGGTTTGTATTGAAACATCTGTTAAAAATTCATTAGACTTGAGCTGATTATTGTGGTTTTAGATAAAAGGAAAGGAGTAGCACTTATTTAAACATTATCATTCAGAATATAATGCTCTCCCAAATTCAATTAGATAAATGTCAGGACTCTATTCACAAATAATATTTTGAGTACAACGAAAATCTATTAAGACAAAACACCCATAGGAGATTAAATCACTTTCCAGACATTCTGCCAGTGATGTGCAAAACTCACGCTATGACTTTAGGTCCTCCAGTTTTGATCCGCGAAGTTTCCTAAATTTCCCTCAAGTTTTAGATTGATGTTATGAGGAAAGTTGCGAGAGACTTTTTAGTTATTTGGCAATTTACATTAAGTGCTTTCTCTGTGCACTTTGATGGACTTACTCCGTAATGGCTGAAGTAAGTCCTGTCTGTTAATTACATCAGCCCCTCCAGCGTTAATATCGAAAAGCTTTGATTAAAGTTTCTCGGTGCGTTTGTGTGAGTTGCGGCGGTGGATTCTGAATTATAATGAAAAAAATCAACTTTAGCCGGTTGATGTAATTTTAAATATTGCTATTTAGAACTGCATACGAAACAATAGGATCGTAGATACAGTCGAGAAATGGCGGACCCTAACAGAATCGCATTAAAGATAAGTAGATAGCAATGACAGTGGGTGGAATTAAAAATGTTTGTATTTTCGTAAGAAAACATGGATCGAATATTATATTATGGTAGTGATTATTATACCCAAATAGAAGGTACTATAATATAGAGTTCGAATGAAAGTTATAGTAAAACGTCGATTATCCGGACTAATTGCTGCCAATGTAATTCGGATAGTCGAAATTTCAGATAACACCGTCACACAATTTCATAGTACGAAAGTATGAAAATATGTAGGTTGGTATGAGTAATTTAAGTGGAACGTTTTAATGGTATTTATGGTATTAATGAACATTTGTTAGTTAATGTTATTAAATAATAATTAATGGGTCAAATTTTATTTTATTATACCTAAAACAATAAATTATTGTTCCTTCTATTGTTCTAAAGAGATTTCTATACCACCACTGAATACCGCAATTATTGTGGAAGAACGGGATGTATGTGTGTCATGCCTGATACATTTTTTCCCTTTTTACAAAATCTAGTATATGTACATACATCGTAAATCCAGCGGGAAGTAATCGTATGTATAAATTATGTTTAAAAACTCATTAAAGCAATTTTCAGCGTAATATAAACTTGCATGAATAGGACATATTCAGCTGGTCCCATACTCTTCGGATTAAATTTATGTGAAAAAAACTTCGCCTCTATGGATGAGTGGATTATCTGCTTGTAAGCGAGTTTGTATTTGAAATGATGAGTATGTTTAATATCCGCATTAATGTTATTTATTGTTATTACTATTTCTAGTACTTTAAGTCTGCAAGGATGTTGTAGAATAGAGATTAGTTGCGATGACACATAAAATATAGTATAAAATACATTTGGGACTGTTAAAAGGGCATTTTAGTAACTGAAGCTGGTAGAACATAACGTTCAGTATCTGAAAAAAAAACACTGCTTAAGTAATCGCTTTTCCTTAATTTTTTCATTACATTTTAACCACTTTTATAATTAATCAATTCAGACGTATAAGGATTTTATTTTTAGAGTGAAATTTGGATATAACATTTATGACATATAAGACCTTTGTGATCTTTGTGACCTTTATAACCTATATGGCATTTATGACTAATGTGACATTTATGGCCCTTTGAACCTTTCTGACCAGTATGGCTCTTATGACCTATAAGACCTGCACGACCCATATGACCATTATGATTTTTATGACCGATATAACCTTTGTATGTACGACTTGTATAACCTTTATGGCCATGTGACTTTTATAACCTCTATATCAATATGTCATATAGATCATGTCTTGGATTGTGAATGGACATAGTAGAAATAAGAGTAGATTCGGTAATATGATATATAAAATCTTCTACCATCTAATGGTATTTGAAGTCACATGAACATCTTTCTTAATTCACATACAACCAAATACAACCCCCACCCCATTAAACAAAAAAAAAACTTATATTTTCAAGTTGTGTTATGTTGCACATGTTTATCAAATTTGAAGTGCAGTCTTGTACCATTTAACCAACCCTTTAACCGGTTACGCTCAAAATTTAATCAGGTCCAGATCTTGTCATCGTACATATGTGTTTCAGTGATCAAGTTGATATCTCAAAGCGTTCTCAAGTTATCGTGTAGACAAAAAAGTTTATCAGACCGAGATACAGACGGACAGACAAACAATTTTTTCGCTTAAAATTAATATCTCGACGTTTCAGAACAGTTTTCTATTTGGCCAATATAGCTAAATACATAGCTATAGTCAATAACCACATATATAAAACATTTTTTAGTACTACACTTCTACTCTAATACGTGGATGTGAAAGTAATTATAAATATTTTTCTTGTTTATGTATGCAGTTGTGCATTTGACGGCTATCTCTCCATATAACTACTTTGTTTTATCGTAACTAATCAAAGCAATTGTAATATGTATATACCATATGTGAACAGAGCGGTTTATTAAGTGAGGCAGACGCAGACGTTGCCGTGGCGTTACACAAATCAGAGCGAATTGCTCCCACTCCAGTCCTTTGCGTCCGCGATGCGAGGGCTTGATTCTTATTGAAATAAGGAGGGTACAAAATCGCTAACACATGCGAATCGTCCCACTACGTCATCACTGACCCGCTCATTGGATGGGACTTGGATAAAATATACTGATAAACTCACTTGCTACAAGAAGGTTTATACATTTCAAACAAACAAAATAGACATGGTTAAATCAATCTCAGTGAGAGAAAATTCAGAAAACCTCAGAATTCAGAAATTTTTGATATCACAAAACACAATACAAACGATAACACAGCACATTCAACGTTGAGGTTATGTCAAACAGTTGGGCAACATGTAAAATTGCAGATAGCCGCAATAATTATATAGCTCCGGGCTTGAAATTTTTATCTACAAGAAATTGCACAAACAAACATAAATACGCATATAAAAGTTGCGAACTGTAATGCGGCCTTTACGTCCTTTATTTTTTCTTATCTGGCTACTAGTTTAAGAATACATACACGTATAATCAGTTTCGTGTAAGTTCTGAAAGTTTGAAACTGTTAAGTATGCGATAATGACATTTTGTATTACGTATTTTATGTGAAATCACTGTAATGGAAGAAATTCATATGTATTATATGATTACTCTATAAGAATACGCAAAAAAATGTATTTTTTGAAATCGATTACATTTCATTTTTAAAATTCGTTCCAGAATCTTAACGATTCACGATATTAAAAGTTAGATGAGATCGGAAGCATCTGTGAATTATACAAAACATTTTCATGGGGTGCCTTAAGTCTGTTCAATACAAGGAAGGCCAAAACCATTGAAAATTATCCAAAGTAATTTAAAAATTATCAGACTCTCGCAGTATACTAAGACAACTACCGCTAGTGATAAAATTCTTCAAATGACCTTGACACATATTTTGTGAATGCACATATGAACTGTTAGACGTCGAACGGTCGATATTAAAATATGCTGCTCGATTCACAAATAACCGTACACATATAACAAGAAACAATTATCATAGAAAGTATTATACGAAATTATGAACATATACAGGGTTCGTCCGGAAAGTAGTAAGACCGAATTTTTACCGTCAAAACAGGATGAAAAAGGAGGATCTTATTGCGCTGGCAGGAGCCACATCGCCTTTGCTGTCATGGACCTGATCAAACATAGCATCACACAGCTTCCCCACCCACCCTACAGCCTAGATGTCGCTCCCCCAGACGTCTTCCTCTTTCTTCGACTGCAAAGGGGGTCATGAAAGGATGGCACCACGGCTCAGTCCAGGCCATTCAGGAGGCCGTAACGAGGGAGCTGAAGAGCATTCCAGTTTCTGGGTTACAGGGAGCCTTCAGTGATTGGCAGAGTCGTTGGCAACGCTCTGTTGATGCAGAAGGGGCATATTGTGAAAACTATTAAGTTTATGTGTCAAAATTGTCAATTAATTTTAAAAAATCAATCCTACTATTTTCTGGACGGACCCTTCCGGACCCTTTCACTTCCAGCACCTAACTAAAACAGATAGATCTATTAATTATACTTGTAACCTCTACAGCAAGTTGATATTGCACGCCAATGAACTCGTCGCAAACTTCCTAACTCTATTGATTAAAGTGTAGATTGAAGACTAAACAACAGGATAAAATGTCTAATTGTCTACGATTTTTGCTAGAATACAATGTGGGTAGATTTCAAGTAAAATCCAAGTGCCAAGATATAGTAATAGTGATATCACTGACATCGTAAGTGAGATTCCAACATAAAAGAAAATATTGATCCAGGATTTGAATTACGTGCTTCCCATTACAAGTTGTCAGTGCTTTCCGTCACTGACAGCAGTATTTATTTTACGATCGAAGATAAACCGTTTCAATGTTGTCATTAATATTAAATAAGGTATTTGCATTTTTATTGTTTCTATTTTATTGATTATATCTCTAATAATGTTTACACATACCAGAAATTGAAGTACGATTCCGATTATGAATAACATTGGAAGATGATAACAAATATTATGAGCATACCTATGTACATATGTATGTATATTAAAATTTACTGCAAATGTTGTTTGCAATCTGTAAACAATTTATCATTGGAAAACGCATAACTTTATCACTAAGGCTGGTAGAAATGGAACGCGTCACAGAGGCGTACGCATCATAAATATAATACACGAAAATAACTAGTATATTATGAAATTATGTCACGCTACTCAACTTATTGCGTATAACGTAGGTTGTACAATAGCTCCAGCTGTCACAGGACTCCTGCTATCAAATCAAATTGAGGCAACCCACATCACATGCTACACCAGTTGCCTATGTGCTGCGTTACCGTTTGCTAACTTTATTTATCACCAACTAGATTGTTCTACGGGGAAAATAAAACTAGGTCATTGCTGTATACCTGTATACAGTATGTGTCGTATGTGTAAAGCCGACATCGGACGGTTGTGAAAAAGGACAAATTTGACACTTCTCGTTCTAACAGCTAGCGTTAGAACGAGAAGAAGTGGTTAGAGGTTCTTATTCCTTCACTACCTCCAATGCGTATGCGGTAGCATTTTATCTGTCGTCTCATTTCCATTTGTCCTTTTTCATAACTGACCGATGTCGGCTTTACACATACTGTATATGTTTAGGTATAAATCATGCATTTGACTTTTCTAGTAGAGTTCTGAAATATTTAAATCGTCGCATACACATATATCTAGAACTAGATACCCTTTTGGTATCGATATATACAAATTCCCTATAGTATTTCATAAAAACATTTTTAATTCATCAGTAATGACTACTTTCGATTTTAGCTTACATTAACAAGGTTTATGGTTTTTGAAAAGAAATTATCTTAACGTAGGCCGTGGTGATAACTTGGCGGTAGGTGAGAAGTGCCGGCTACTCCGATGGTTATATCGCGTGAGTTCGATCCCACCTGATCCCGATTGCAAGGGCATAGCCAGGGGGGGGCGATGGGGGCGATCGCCCCCCCAAAGGGTCAAGTAAAAAACCTAAATACCCGGGGAATGCGGTTGCCGTTGCCTCCACTGACTTTTTTTTTTTTTGGCTTTTTTTGTTTAATCTGCAGAGATCGCCCCCCCCCCCCCGCCCACCAAAAAACCCAAACACCCCGGGGATGGGGGGGGCCCCGGCCCCCCCCCCCCCCCTTTTTTTGCCCTTTTTGTTTTTTCCCCCCCCCCCCCCCCCCCCCAAAGGATCAAGTAAAACCAAAATACTCGGGGGATTGTGGTTGCCGTTGCCTCTACTGACCTTTTTTTTTTGACTTTTTTGTTTATTCTGCATTGGGCGCCCCCCCCCCCCCCCCAAAGATAAATACTGGCTACGCCCTTGCCCGATTGGCCTGAGTCAATGTCTTGTGGGGTGATTTATTTATCAGATGTCCTTAGAGTAACACAGTTCATACACTAATCTAGAAAAACTGGGTATTACTCAGACAATTTCCAAGAATTTTGTAATAACAGTCTCATATTAGTGTTTACTAAAGAAGTAAATAAGTAGTAATCGTTTGGAAATTATCTATAGTCTATATGCAAAGAAAATCTGTATTAAGCACATTTATTTTCCAACCCTGTAACTGATTACGTTGAAAATCTAATCGGCTTGAGACTTTGATACATGTAAGTTCTTCAATTTAGTTTTTGATATATTAACTATACATAATACTGTTACGAATTTCTCTTTAAATGATTCACTCCTTCAAATCCAACACGTTTATTAACACTTTACAACTCTACGACCTTAACCGTATACCGTATAATATCCAAATCATAACTAACTGTATCCTAGCAACAACACCATTGTTTATAAATTTTACATGTTCTAGAAAATTCGTTTGACATCTAGAATATTTAATATTTCATTCCATACATTTATTTACTAACAGCTAGTGTATCAACTAAATAGACTAAATATGTAAACTATAAAACTTAATAACTGTCACTAATGACACTTCACAAATGTCAGAATACATATATGTAAAGGGTGATCCAATTAGCGCTTTAGGATTTGAACATGAAATAAAACTTAAAAATTGATCGACTAGTAAAATGTTCTTTTTTATTCGAAAGAGCATCTAATTACAATTATGTTTTGAAAATAATATCGTTCTAATGTGCACCACGACTTTGTTGACACTAACGCATTCGATCAGTCCAATTTATCATTACGTTTTCACAAGTTCCGATTAGTGTTTTAAGTGAAACGTAGGCCATGTCAAGTCAATTGTCGAAACTATTGTTGTTTGACAGTTCAGTAAGCTTATTAAAGCAACATGGAACATTTAACGCCACAAGAACGTTGTGAAATTATTAAAATTTATTATCAAAGACAAAACTCTGTAAAGGAAACTTGGCGCAGATTACGTCCACTTTATGGTCCACATCATCGACCAAGTGAACAAACAATTCTCAATGTTGTAAAGAAATTTGAAAATGAGTTTACGTTGGTGGTTAATCCAAGGAAGAATCGTGTCAGAAGGAGTCGAGTGAGAAAGGATCAATGTCGGGTAATGTCGCTGTAATCGCTAATAATGGTTTCCCAACACAATATTAAATTACTCTTCTGCTTTATTTTTTTTTAATATAGATGTCTTATGGATTTATTTATACGGGTATTTCTCTATTAAAAATTTTAAAAAATGCTGCTGTTATTTTGCACACTAGCAATTGTGCTTATTCGACTTCTACCGACTGTAGTTTCTTAATTTGCAATAATAAATAAATATAAAGTAGGATCTGCAGTATTTATAAATATAGTTGTAATGTTTACAAGATAGAAGGATATGTGCTACACATCAGACTAATTTTTGACACTAGTTTTTGCTGCAGCGCTTATACACTACTATTATTTTGCACACAGGTATACAATTGTATGTATGATTGTCACTTTACAAGAACCGATACCCTTAAAGATTGATTAACTGACCCTTGTATAAAACGATATTTTAGGTATTGATTTACACTTTTTAAATATTATGTTTGAATGTTTGTCCTAGATGTAGCAGCAGATGGTAAATCCGCTGCTAGTAATCATTAATACAAGGCATTTGCTATTGTCTAATTAATATTGTTAATCAGGATTTACACATTAAGCTTATTCTTGATAAAACACATTTGACAGATCAATTACAGTTTCGTGAAATAACAGTTATAAAAACAATTTGTTTCAAGAAATTGTTCCAAAAGCCCACATATTTATGTAAATGGCCCGTGCTCTCTTGAATTTTTTATTAAATAAATTGCTGTTCTTCCCGTCCTCTCATGATACAAATGTAACAGCTGCACCGTTGTAATTTTTACCTGAGATCTCGCTTAAGATACTCATCCGGGACCGAAGAGTGGTTCTCGAAAGAATAACAGGAAATTTAAAAGTTAATTTATTTGGCGATTTAATCTCGTTGGTAAAAAATATAATAGGAAACTAACAAATGGTTACTTCATCCTTATGAAGTTATGGACAGTTGAGTTTATTGATATTTCCTCCACTTCACACTTTCCCATGCAACCCACAAAAACTTGGCGGATTATAATATACATATGTATACTGACAAAATTCTGTACAATTTTATCGTGTTCAGGCAACGTCTTTCAAAGATACAGGGTGTGGTCAAGACTTTTGGCCAAAAGTGTATATACAACCTAGTTTTTTTTTTCAACCTCGTTTTAATTAATTAAAAATCCCGATGTTACATTTTTTCACTCATTGAGAAGAAGATCAATTGCGTCTTGTGGTATCTCAATTCAAGCTACCTGTACCTCATGGTGAAGAGCTTCTAGGCTCTGTGGTGGGTGGGGTAAATCTGGCAGTCTTCTTTCTATGATATCCCATACATGTTCGATAGGCGAAAAATCTGGAAATCTGGGTGGCCACGGTAAGAGATCAACATGGGTCTTTTAGAAATTAAAATTTTGTTGAAATATCGGGTTGGGGAACGTTTGAAGATGTGGGAGAAGATGTTCCATGATTTTTTGATAATAACGACGAGTCATCATATTGCCTCGAACGAATATTAAAGGTGACCTACTACCATATGCTATAGCCTCCCAAACCACAACTGCTGCGTCGCGATGTACGTGACTTTCCATATATCGTCGCCCTAGAATTATGTTGTGCTATCTCCACTCATCAAAATTTTCGTAAAAAAAAGCTTGTTCCATATCCGTTATAACTTATAGGAAATATCATTAAGTAAAATTTGTTTTGTATTATTTTGTTCAATATCCTGTTACTTTGGGTTACAATGTTATACCCTACACTAAAATTAAACACATTATCTACAACGCAGAGTGTATATTGAAAATACAGAGATACTTTTGAGGGTGAACTGAAGGATATTAAACTTATCCCATCTAAAAACACTAGACGCAGTAATAAGATTACAGCTTTTTCAGGAACAATTCCCATTATTCAATTAGCTCCTAAAATTTCTAATTTGAAAATAAAGCATTTATATGAAATGTTGGGCCATGTGCCACAAGAAGAAAAGGACTTTTATTTATCTTTATTGGAAGCTCAAAATAAAGCGTGCGAAAATAAGTAATACAAAAATAATAATATCCTATAAGAATGATCCCTTATTTTTTTGTTAAATACTTCTGGTTAATTTTAAAAAAAAAATTATGTTTTATGTTATTTTATTATTAGAATACTTTATTTTAAAATGTTAATCTAAGATTAGTGACTTAAAATATATGTTTGAAAAAATCATTCTATGGCTTTAATTTTGATGGTGATTTATTATTCGAGTGTATTTTTCATATTTCCCCAATTTAAAAAAAAAAAACCATGCTGTATTTAAATTTAGAATACAAAAGTACCTACATACAAATTGAATTAAACAGCTAAATTATAATGTTCTATATCCTGCAATTTTGTTCTATATCCACAAAATTTTTCAAATAGTGCAAAATTTAGACTCTTTGTTCCACAGGTATATCCAAAACTATATTTTAAATTTAAAGTAAAAACTTTTTGAGATACAACTTTAAAAACTATTTTAAAATTCGGAAAAGAAAATGGTAAATATAGTTTATTTCATAAAATTATAATTGTAATAGTAATTATAATAGTTTGTTTCATAAAATAAAAGATTTATATAGTTGAACTTTAACTTCATTTTTTCTCCATTTCATAGTTTGTGGAGATAGCACAACATAATTCTAGAGCGACGATATGTATATCAAAGTATGCACGATTATTCTACCCCTACCAAACTCATTAGTTTGTCTAATATTTGCACTCTACGTATTCTAGGTATAGTAAACGGTCTACACAGCATACCGGAAAAGCTAAAATGTCAAACTACTTTGATTTTGTTGGTTTTATCTTGTTACCTTTGAAACTAAACAGGAGCGCCACACTGCATAAGAAGTACTAGGCTGATAGGGTTGCAAACTTGATCGGTTCTTATCCTTACAATTGTCAACCTGTGTACATAAAATAATTTTAAATGGATGTTCTATTTTCTATGCCATAGTATAAACTTTGAGCCGCATAATAATCTAAAAGTTCTAAAGTTCTTGAGCCTGACGAAACTTCAAACTTTAAGAATAATGTCTTAAGATATCTAAAGATTAAGGGACCTAGAAAGAGAATGTTAATCAAAGAGATTTCTAGTTCTAAATCAGCAAAGTCTGACTTTATTAAGCACCAATCGAGTGGGATTTTAATCTTTGCACTGCTTTGTCATTTTCTTAGATCTATATACTTTTCTTCATAAAATATTCTATTTATATCCAAATTGTCTTTGTAATAGGCCAGTTTATAAGACTTCGTATTAAGCCAGAGAAGACTTAAAAAAAGTTGAAGGCATTAAGCCATAAGTAGGTGGTATACGAGTAGGTAGACAGTAGATAAAATGTGTAATACATTTCTATGGACATATGAATGTTATCCTGATTAGACTCGTTATTGTTATTGATTTGCATTATCTATTACTAAATATTTATTTAATGAAAATGATTGTTACCATAGACCAGTCTTATGTTACCTTAGAAAAAAATTAATATCTAGTTCGAATATACGGGGTAGACTATATTTATAGATAAATATATAGTAGGGTATACATAGAGCGTCCATTTGGTTTTCAAGACATTCGTTTCAGATTGGTCCAAGATTTTCAAATGAATATTGGTTTTCGCCACATCACAACGCCCTCAATTAAAATATTCACGAGTTCCTGAAAATATTTTTAATAATAAATGTGTTTTTTTTTAACGAATCTGACGAAGAAAACGATGAATAAAAACTTTTATTTGTAAACTTTTTTTAATAAACACAATAACAATAACCTTCACTACACAAGATCACATTTTACATTTACAAAAGCCTTAAGACCAGATCTCCAGGTTTCATCACCCAGAAAGATTTCATTATTTCGATATAGTCCAAAGTAATAGTTCCCATGGTAATATTTCCCTGATCGGGTGGCATAACACTAGAAAAAAAATAGAGCAATAACAAAATTGGACGAACTGCAAAGACTTACCTGTTTAGTAATAACAGGGGTCATGCAAACGACGCCTACTATGGAAGCAATGTTGTATCTTCTACCACTACATATTGTGTTAGAGATGGAGACTCCCCCCCCCCCACCCAAAGGGGGTAACAGGGAAACAGACATTCCATTGAAAACTGTCTTTCAATTCTTTCATTCTGCATCATCATCAGGTTATATAAAACATGCATTGTATTTCAAAATTTGCAAACAGTAAATAAAATAAAATTATTATTAGCGTTAATTTATAATTATAGATTTATTGAAGTACTAACTGAACTGTTGAATAATTTAATAACTATAAAATGTGTTATTAAAGTTTAAAGCCTATCATTATGGGCATTAATTTCGTGCAATAAATTAAACCGTTACAAATTACGGTCGAGCGTATATTTACTGTAGATACATATATTCAGAATTTTATGTATCACAAGAGACTTGCAGCTACGATAATGTATTCTAAAAGAAACAAATAGCGTCCACAGTCATTCTCAAGGTATTCGACTCTCATTGCGGTTGAGCAATCGCATAATTCCAGTTTAAACAGTTAACTTTTTGTATACGCAGTTACTTGGGAACGTCCGAAATAATCACACCTGGGTAGTATGTTTTATAAAGAGCTGATACGGAATAGTAACAAAAATTAGATGGGCAACGGTGATTCGTGAAGAATGTTTGAAACCACGCCGTGTTGTATGAAGAGAGAGCTGCAAAAGTACTGCACAAACTCGTTTGGTATTGGTTTTGGTAAATCTAATATCATTTAAACGACTGAATAAAAATAGTATCATCATGCATTAGAATGAAAATTATGAGACACAAATTTTATTATTACTAAAAATTAACTGTTTCATTAACAATAAAACGCTAGATCAGGTCAACTGGCTTTCGAATTGATAATCATTGACTTTTTGACAATATACATATCATTTTTTGGCCGTTGGATTGGAAGGTCAATAGAGTGACCTCTGATATTTCCGGATCTTGCGCTTTTGGACTATTTTCTTTTACTCACAATGTACTCAGTAAATTTTTAGATATACTTGCCTGTCGTCGAGAAGTCAATGGTTGACAATGTGAGAATCAGTTGCATCTTGATCTTACATTTAATTTTTAATGTCACAGTTTATTTTGATAGTACAGTGATAATAAAATTTGTCTCATAATTTTCATTTCGAATTTTCTTTAAAATTTTCTTATATAGTGGATTTTTTTTGTGCAGAGTGGAGATTATGACAATCAAAAGGTGATATGTCAGTCAAAATATATATTTTGGTAATTAAAATGACCTCTTTCTTTTTTTTGCGAAAACTTGCTTATTTCGGTTTTATTGATTGTGCAGTATTTTTGCCGCTGTCTGTATATAATTTTAGATGATATTTTTTAAACATCAGAGCATCAATAAAAGGCTTATTTTTAGAGACTATGTACGCGTAGAACGCTGTAATGACTTCAAGTAAATGAAATGTGCTGCCACTTGTAAGATTTTATGTTTTATTCAAATGGACAAATGCCAATAATGAAGGCACCTGTCCAATAGAATTAATCTACCAAACATAATGTATACATGTATCTAGTACATTTATATCAAATACATTCTGCCATGGTAACAAGCATTTTTTGAGACTTAATAAAAAGTCGAAAGTAAGTATGATTTTTTCACAACACTCATGACATTTCAACTCCAACTATTATAAAGTCCATCGTTAAAAATATGTCAAACAAAACATATGTAAATATCCATTTTTTTATATAGTGTCCTAATTTGCTCGGACATTCTTCAAATAAGAATGACATAATCAACTTAAAAAAAATCTACTACAAATTATAAAACAAAATTTATTGGAATCTATTGTTACCAGAAAGTGTTTTCCAGGAGTACAAAAGTTATTCCATTTATTTGTGTTCCATGACAGCATCATTTAAAGAATCTGCAGTAACTTTGTTTATTCTTTCTTTGTAACAAAAACATGGTAAATTAACCAAACCAAACGGAAAGCAATTGAAAATTTTTACATTATTGATTTTGGAGATTTTGAGGTTGCGTGGTTCAGTGCAACTCACCCTGATGGCCACTCATTAACTCATTTAGTCAAATTACAATTGGAGTTGAATCAGAATCCAGAGAATTTGGGCATGTTCTAGGTCTATCTAAATCTGGTCAACCATTGGTACCAAACGACGACTTTACTATTCTTTGACAATACAAGCCAAGTTTAGCCGCGGCGATAGCTCAGTAGGTAAAGCGCCAGGTGAGAAGATGACGATTACTCCGAGATCTATTATCCGCGTGGGTTCGAATCCCGCCTGTGGCAATTGACACCTGTCACAGGGTTTGGTTGTGTGTCTTACGTGTTTTCCATGTGTACTCTCCTTCTGCACAGTTGTAATGACTCTTAGAGGGAGAATGTCAATTTCTGTGGTGTGATTTTTTTATTATTATTATTTATTTATATAGTACAGCCGTTACGCGCGGTACTGCTTCAATATGTTTAGGAATAACTATGGCCAAAAGTAATTTTGGGACATCCTATATAAATCTGTTTATTTGCGTGTATTTTTGTTTCTTAATGTCGTTCTGATTTTTGAAAACAGATGGTCGAGCTAAAATAATACGAATTACACTTTTATTTCCAGCTTGAAAATATTGAGAGTCTAAAATTGAACATGAACATGAACATGATTTACAACTGTAAACAGCTGTTAATAAATCGTTGCAATTGCGCCTTGCAAAACGGCAAATGAGTTTATTGTGCATATTATTTAGTTTTATGGTCTGACCTTTGGCGCAAAGGGGTTTCTGTATCTTTCTGAAATATTGTGTGTTATATGCTATTGATTTTATGTTAGCACGTCGTCCATTGTGGTATAACTCAACTTTTATCGCATAGTTACATTACACATCTGTGCAAATAGATTTCATATCCTTTCATCCATACATTTAGTTACTGTACAAATACTGGATATAATGTATACACCTAGTAATTAATTATAACCAGTGATGTGGAATCTCAACGTCTCCGTTTCACTAACTACGATGGCATCATCAAGAGATGGTTAAAATTACCCGATGAATATTGGTATGGGAAAAATTGATATTTGTTATGAAGACAAAGCCAGGTCAATTCAAACTTGTGCAGATTGATATATATTTTTTGTGACATGATAACATTAGAGCATTAGAGTTCAATTGACTTTTATTCTCTAAAGTTTACACTGTTGTACGAATACAAAAAAACTAATACGACCAACATACAAGGTGTGTTAAGTAATGACACTGATTATTTTTTTTATTTTTTTTTATTCGAATAGAATTACAGTTCAGTATTGTCCTCTTCAAAATAACTTCCTTGGGAAGCCACACAGCGCTGGAGATGGTTGTTCCCTTCCTCATAGCAGTGCTGAACTCATATACTGGAATAGCCTTCAGCTGGTCGGTTACAGCCGTTTGAATGTTTTCTATGGTCCCAAAATGGCGTCCCTTGAGGTGATTTTTCAGTCTCGGGAAAACAGTCACAAGGACTCAAGTCAGGCGAATAAGGAGGCTGAGGAGCCACAAGAATGTTTTTACTGGATAAAAACTCGTTTACTGAACTTTCCTGCTATAAAAAAAAACACAGCAGCATGCATTTGATCTTGGACTTGCTCATTCTTGCTTTTTTGGGCCTTGGAGAGCTTTAAGTGTACTACACCATGATTTAGCGCTTGGTTTTCGGGTCGTACTCAAACACCCAAGTCTCATCACCAGTAATGACACGTTCCAAAAAATGGGGACCATTTTCAATCGATTCCAAAAAGTTGAGACATCTTTCTCTCCTGACGTCCTTTTATTCCTGCGAAAGGTTTTTTGGAACCATTTTTGCACAGATTTTTCTCATTCCCAATTCGTTAGTCAAAATCTCATGAACAGTGGTGTGATTCAAATTAAACTTTTCTTCGATCATTCTTGTCGTCAACCGACGATCTGAACGCACAAGATCCCGTATTCTATCGTCATTTTCATCGGTTCTTGAATATGATTGCCTTCCGCTGCATGGTTCATCTTCAATCGACTCTTCCTTCTGAGAATGCCTTAAACCACCAAAAAACCTGGGCTCATGAAAAAACACTGTCTCCGTAGGCGTGTTGAAGTTTTGCAAAAGTATCCGTTGCGCTGTGTCCAAGTCTGAAGCAAAACTTGATAGCACACCGTTGCTCAAAATTAATGTCACTCATTTTTAAAACGCACTAGAAAAAAAAACGGTTTACGAAAACAGTCACAAAGAACAAACAAATGACTAACAACTTCAAACTTGTACTGAAGGTGCATTACATGTGAACCTGCCACCCTTCCAAGTCCCGTCTTTTTTATTATTACTTAATTTACACACCTTGTATGTAAGTGATGGTGAAAAACCGAAAGTTTGAAAGTTGCATCGAAATGATAGTTGTAAGTCATAGATGTAGGAGTAGCCATAAAATCGAATGGAAATAGTGAAAGAAGTTTTAACTTTCAATTTTGTAAACTGTAATTCCAAAGTTTACATGTAATTTATTGTACATATTCTGTAATACTTTTCAGAGATTTCCAAAGTATTAAACAATAACTCTCATTTGCTTGCAAACATTCTGTCACTAACTCCTAAAAACAGCGTTACAGATTCAACTTGCTTAAAATGTATTTATATTGTCATTGTCTCCGAAAAAATTTTTTTTTTTTTGTAGGTCTGTTAGAGAAATGGGGTTTCTCAATATGCACTTTAAAAGGTTTATTTTGAATTAATCTGCAATGCTATCTTTGCTACAGCTGTGAGGGTTAAAAGCGCACATCTGTTTCTTATATATTGCATGTCAGGCTGACTAATGGTCACTCGAACGGCGAACATTGTTGCCAATGTTAAGTTGAAGTGAAATAAGGTTGTTCTCTAAGTTGGAAATTAAATCGATTTATTTCAAACATGCCTTATGTATGCTATTCTTTTTTATTTCAATTATTGTTGGGATGAAGGATTTTAAATTGAAATAGAAATAAATTAGAAAGCGCAAGAGGAAGCTTAATTTGCTGTTTAGGTGTTGCTTATAGTTACTATTTTACTGTAATGAGCATTGTATGGTAATTCAATATCTATTAGTATGACTAATTTTGAGTAAAGCCATACATACATACATATATAGAAGCAAACTATAATTTGCAATATTAAATAACTGAAACCCCCTCTGTTTTATTTTTCTTTCTTATATTTTCCAGTTTCCCCAAAACATATGTAATCTGGATAATCTGTATTAAGTATTATACAGGGTCTCTACGAATATAGGGTACACTCAATAGCTTTCGAATTGAAACACATTTCGGGTTTGCACTATCCCAAATGACTTGAAATTTGGAGTGGCGTTTCTCACGTTTGATTATAGCCAATTAGAAACGTGAAATAAACAGCAACTTTGGATTTTTAAATAAGATACCCTGAATATGTTTGTGTAATTTCAATTTATGTAAGATTGTATCAAAATAACTAGTTTTTATTACACATTATTTTTATATTTTTGTTATTCAAAATTTTCAAATCTCAAATGCCTCAAAGCTTGTGCTCAATAAATAGCATTTATGTAAGATTAATGGCGTATTAAGTTGATTAGTTATTTCGTAGATCGTTAATAATTATTTATCACTGAAAAGAGGAATTTTCAAAAATTGCTCCTAATAACTTATTGGCATAGTTTTAATGAAAATCGATTATTAATACAGTTCAGGGGGGGGGGGGCGAATCTCATCTAATCATAATTTGGGGAGAGGGGGGGGGTCTCGGCGAATATCACGTAATATTTATTTTCCACAAAAAAAAAACTGTAATATTGCGAAAAAATTAGGTTAAATTAAGTAAAACATGTTCCTTCACTAAAATATGGCCAAGTCTTACACAATAATATTTATCGTCGTTTTGCGAATTATTTGCGAAGTATTTTTTTAATTTCATTCTCACTGTGATTCTAGCCTACTTTCTAAGCAATCTTAAATACTAGGCTTAACTAGTCAAATAAAAATATTAAGGGAGTTATTATTTTTTTTATTTTATTTTTTTTAAGAATACATCCAACGCATTTACACTAGAAACACACGTTTTGAAAAATCTCACGTGAGATGTGGGGGAGGGGATTGTGCCAAATTTCACGATCACCAGGGGGTACGACTTAAATTTAACGTATGCAAAATATACAGGGTGTTCTGTTTAAAAATCCCAAGTTCGTATATATTTCTTAGATCTATTTGCATGTATGGACAAACGTGAAAAATGTTAACATGGATTCCAAATTTAGAGCCAATTGGAGCCAGTGAAACTCCAAATCGCATATCTCTTTCCGTTCAAAAGTTTAGTGTACCCTATCCTCATAGACACCTTGTATATTAGAGATGCAAAATAATAATGTTTTTTCCTGATTTACGAAAAAAAATAGCAGTAGAACGCCTTCATACTGTATAATATGTATATATGTGTAATGATATTCCCATAATCTTCATAACGATCAACAACCAATTTTTTTGTAATAAAAAAAAACAACGAATCAAAACACATAATATAAATTAATGTGGTGTGAAAATATGTAACACACATTAATCTTCACATCAGTTTGGTATAATTACGTTGTTCGTTTTCCTGTTTCGAATTAGTTATAATAAATCATTTTTTTCTGGGCATAGTGTCAATGACCTGCTCTCAAGGCTGAAAATGCTTCCCCTATATACCGTTGCGTTCGTATAAGCACTAGAGTGGCTCCCTGAAAATTTAACGTATTGATTTTTTAATAATATCGGAGCGGAAACCCAAGAGAGCCAAGTAATGAAAAATAAACATTGTAATACATGACCGATGTTTACTTGGTGAAAAAGTTATTATCGATTGTTTCTCAAGGACCACATTTAATTAAATGACACAAGACAATTTACGATGAAGTAATAACAAATTTGTTCGTATAATACACTCATAATACTATACATAATACATTCCATTACAGGAAATGGGTTGTAAATTTAGTTTAATTTACTTGTAGATTTAACCCTTTGCGGCAAGTGGCACCGCACGGTGCCACCTTTTTTTAAAACAGTTTTTTGCGATTTTGAAGTAGTTTAAATTCGATTTAACCGATTTTTTTTGTATTTTTATGATCGTGGGATGTTACAGAATTAAAATTAATACACAAAGGTATATTTTGTTGTTAATTTATTTATATTAATTAACAAATTAAAAAAAAACATTTTTTAACAAAAATTCGTTATTGGAGAAATTTTTTAGCATCATCGTACGGAAAAAAAGTTACACAGAGGTTTTCGGGGTCGCTGATTACGAATGCGTCAAATTTAGAAATTCAAAATGGCGGATCCAAGATGGCGGACAAAAAATTCCAAATATAACTGGATTTCATAAAAAAAAGTATTATACAATGGTTTTTGGAGTGGCTGATTACGAATTTGATGTCAGATTTTAGAAATTCAAAATGGTGTATCCAAGATGGCAAAAAAAATTTCAAACATCACCGGATTTCATTAAAAATTGTCATATAATGGTCCTCAGGGTCACTGATTACGAATCTAACTTCAAATTTTGAAAATTCAAAATGGCGGGTCCAAGATGGCGGACGAAAATTTCAAATACAATCAGATTTTATTGAAAATTTGAAAAAAAAATGAGAAAAACGATATTTTTTAACCACGAATTATCGAGGCTGTCAAGCTTTTCGGTTATGTCAAACTTTTGACAAGTGGCTGTCACAATTAGTAAATCTGAGAAAAGGGTGGTAAGATTTTTTTTTTCCACTTGATGACGTTTTTTTGGATGTTCTATAGTATTAGCTACTCAAAACCCAGAAAACTAGATTAGCCACCCAAACAGATCTTTCTCATACTTTCAAGTTGACTGCAATCCTTTTGTAGGAATAAAATCGGTAATTACATATAAATGGGCACCACAACCAATTCGAGATTACTAACTCCGACAGCTCCATATGTAAACTTTGGAATGAATCCAGTAGTAAATTTCAATTTTAGGCTACCGTGTTTGAAAAACTTCCTATATGCAATTTTTGGTGAAATTCAGTAATATTTCAAATATTTAGTCATCATATTGGATCCGCCATTCGGGATTTTTAAAATCTAAATTCAGATTGGTAATCAGCGAGCTCTAAATTCTCTGTGTATTATTTTTCAATGAAATCCGGTAATATTTGAAATTTTTGTCCGCCATCTTGGATCCGCTATTTTGAATTTTTAAAATCTGAAGTCAGATTCGTAATCAGCGACCCCAAAAACCGTTGTGTAATATTTTTTTATGAAATCCGGTGATATTTGAAATTTGTGTTCGCCATCTTGGATCCGCCATTTTGAATTTCTAAATTCTGAGGGTCTGATTCGTAATCATGACCCCGAAAACCCATGTACACCAATTTATATCAGAAACCGATTATATAAAAAATGTATGCCGCAAAGGGTAAATTATAAATTGTGAACAAGCTGATTAAAGAAAATGCGAAAAATATAACATTAAAAGTATTAATATATTATTGAAAAATAAATTGATTGGCTAGTTGGTCCAGAATCGTGATTTGGACACTACACATCTAGGTAAGAAGGGACAATTTTGTCTAGGACACCTTCATAAGTAACATCAGAAAAATCAATTAAAATATAACAGTCGAAACCATTCATATTCGGACAATAGAGACAGAGACAGAGAGAAAATATTGAAACATTTACTAAAAACAGGTCATGGACGTAAGTGTTACTCACTGTGTTCGCATTCATAGAAACTGTATTAAAAAAATTCCAAAACTGTATGTGTGCTGTATACACATGTATGTTGTACATACGTGTGTATGAAATAATGAGCTTTGACTGGTTCATCAATGTTTATTACCGTATTAAATATGCAATTCCTATTTGCACTGAATTCTATCAATTAATGTGATTAATATCTAGATTAATTAATTAAATAATTAATTAATATATTGTCGTATATTAATTATATTAACTGATTAAAAAAGTTTCTGTGGTGTTTGAGATATATTATTGAAGTATGAGTCAATTTATCAAAGTAATCCAAACACCTAAGTTTTCAGGAAATTAAATATATGCAGTATTCACTCAGTGTAAAGTTTAACAGATATCATGTTTGGTCGGAAAACAAGTTTTTTAACATTCAGACTGCTGTTTAATACATGCATATGTAAATCGGCACATGTTATGTTATAATAGTGTAGTAGCGGTAAAGGCATTGAGCTAATAAGTCTGAGCATTGAATCATAAGCATACATTAAGTAGTTAGTAGGTACCTATTGAAACATTATTTGAAAACTCCTGAAATTATTTGGAAATCCCTGAACACTACTTCATTGTAGCAGTATTTATCAGTATTATCTGAGGATATCTAAAAATATTTTGATCTGTAGTTTATGAAGTTTATTATCAACTATTTTGTGGAAATCCATGATATGTGTATTAAAACTTCTTGTAGTTGTTACAACGAAAATGTTTTAGAAGAGTTCTAATATCACACAAATTACTGGTATACACGTCCTCATAACTTTACGTCTTGTCAATGTGACGTCGTTGAATAAAATTAAAATAAATGGTCTTTTTCAAATTGTAACCGAAATATTGGTATTATCGGTTTAAAGTTTCAAAACAATCCTTTTATTACGAACGTTATACAAGTTACGGTACCAGAAAATTCGGTGATTCATCAATTAAAAATGACTCGTTTTATCTACATATGTGTACATACATATATCTAATATTGATTGTTACAAGGTTTTGTTTGTCAATAAAAAACTCACAGTAGATATTATGACTAAATATTTTTTTCGGTATCTTTGAAAACAATATTTTGTTAGCCGATTCTAAAATGACTTAATACAAGTTAGTTTTTTAGAAATCCCAGAATTAGCTTATACATACATATGTAAGGATTATTGAGATTAATATCTAAGATATTAATAGAATAATATCTACGCAGTTGTTATGTTATTGCAAATATTTGAGGAATATTAAATTAATATATATGATTCTATATAGTGTATTATATACGTATGTAACAATTTTTCGTATGCATTATATTTTTGTATTTTTAAGGGTTATTAATAATTATATATAACTAAGGATTTATAAATGTGAATATATACATATATAAGCTTGTAATAAATAAAGCATTGAGCGTGATGTTAATATATAATATAGTACAGAACTTGACAATGACGTCAAATATAACATATAGTTTATTAAAGTGATACAACAAAACTGCAGATTTTCTCGAATTTATTGTGGAAAGGCAAAACAGTTTATTGAAATTTGTTTTTTAGACATCATTACACCTCTTAAAGTACACAAACATTTTTTTAAAGTCATTTAAAAACAAAATGGCGGCACAATAGCTCTCGGAATGAAACATTTTATTTTTCACTGCTTGGCCGTAAACCTACAGGTCGCAATTGTGCATCTAGAACAAAAAACCAAAAAAGATTTTGAAATTACATTGAAAAATCTCGTGAACGACCGTAGAACTTTTCGAAATAATTATTTAAAGAAATGGCGTCAGTTTAAAGAAAAAAAAAACACGTTTTTTCGGAAAAAATCGGGAAAATCGCGTTTAACGTTTCAAGTCCATATTTGGATGTAATTTTTTATTTACCACTAATCGGCGATGCCTGGGCCATACAACTGTCCTTCTAATTCAAGGTTTTCGTGCTGTCCTTCTGTTGTTTTCTTCTTTCATGTCATTCTAACTCAAGGTATACTGTGTTTACGAAGGAATAGTGACCCCCTACTGCACCAATATCGAACGCGCACAAATTTCTAGTCAAACAACACCGTGACTTCACTCGGACAACCGAATTTTTCGACAACTTTAAAAATTTTCCCTCACATAAAACCTTTTGGATATCATTTTTGGATAGTTCAGGAAGCATTTAAGCCAGTAAAATAAATGGTCAAAATAAAATTTGCAAGGTAGTGTTACCCCTTAACAGACTGTTTATGCTGTGGAGGTACTGCGCATGCGACAAGTCAGTGGCTAAGAGAAATCAGAAATACAATTCTGGGCAGAAGCGACAAGAATAACACAACGTTACTGCAAATCGAGTATCATCGAGCAGCGAACCGATTGCTTTTCTCTTTATTTACAATGTGAGTGAGAATAGGCCCGAACGTATCGCCCGGTAATAAATGCAAATTGTTTGAAAAAACGTATAGTACTGAAAACTCCAATTAATTCCCCCAATGACCGAGGAATTTTAACGTGCAATAAAGCTCCGATAGTGCAGTATTAAAATCCAGTTTGACGTCTTTATGGCGGCCGGCCAGTATTTCATTCGTCGAGACTCCTCTCCAGATAATCCCCTTACAGAAAGAATACACTTTAATTTATGATAATTGCTTTGTGTTGAACCTCGTAAGGTGTATAATTACAGGTAAATTCGAGCCGTAAATAACATGGCTGTTACAAGGATCTGATAATGGTGAAAAATAAACAGGGGGGAGGAAAACGGTACCCGGGCACAATGCGTAACACGAAATGCTCGAGTTTCTTGAATGCCCGCCTCGAGACCGGAGTGGCGTCGGAAGGTGTTGTGGGAGTTTTATTGTTACGAAAATATATTTAACTAACTTTTCCGAGTTTATAATGAGAGGAAGATATCGTGGCTAAGATGAGGAGGCGATAATGTGGAGATATCAGCATTGTGGTGCGCAATAATATCATTTTGATATCGTAAACGAGGTGACATGATTATTAAAGGTAATATATTGCATGTTACGTTGGATTTAAACGTTTAAATTTTATGTTTGAGTTTGGAAATTATTTATTATTTGCAGTGACATTTTTTTTGTGATAATCTGATTTTTACTCATTATACGAGGTGTGTAAATTAAGTAATGAGACTGGCAACGTAGCGCCCGATCTAGCAATACTGCGGAGATTAGACTTGACACTTGAGATTAGACTTGACACTTTCAGTACAAGTTTAAACTTTCAGAGTCATTTGTTTCAGTACAGAGTCATTTGTTTGTTCTTTGTTACTGTTTTCGTAAACCGTTTTTTTTCTAGTGCGTTTTAAAAATGAGTGACATTCATTTTGAGCAACGGTGTGCCATCAGGTTTTGCTTCATATTTGGACACAGCGCAATGGATAATTTTGCAAAACCTCAAGATGCCTACGGAGACAGTATTTTTTCAAGAGCCCAGGTTTTTCGGTGGTTTAAGGCATTTTCAGAAGGAAGAGAGTCGATTGAAGATGAATCACGCAGCAGAAGGCCTTCATCTTGAAAAACCGATGAAAATGTCGATAGAATATTGGATCTTGTGAGTTCTGGTCGTCGTTTGACGACAATAATGATCGAGGAAGAGTTAAATTTCAATCACACCACTTGTTATCAGATTTTGACTAACGAATTGGGGATGAGAAAAATTTCCGCAGGGAAAAAATGGGTATCAGGAGAGAAAGGTGTCTTGACGTTTTGGAGTCGATTGAAAATGATCCCAATTTATGGGACGTGTCATTACTGGTGATGAGACTTGGGTGTCTGAGTATGACCCAGAAACGATGCGCCAAAGCATGGAATGAAGCACACTTCAAGCTCTCCAAAGACCCAAAAAGACAAGAATGAGCAAGTTGAAGATCAAATGCATGCTGATTTGCTTTTTTGATAGCCACGGAATTGTCCACCAAGAGTTTGTGCCTTCAGGCCAAACAGCAAATCAACATTTTTACAGAGAGGTTCTTAAAAAACTTCGTTCTTGAAAAAGGATCATGCGTGTGAAGCCAAACATCAAGAAGGGATTATCACGACGATGCGCCTTGGCCGCGACAGCCTCCTTATTCGCCTGACTTGAGTCCTTGTGACTTTTTTTCTCTTCCCAAGATTGAAAAATTACATCAGGGTCGTCGTTTTGAGACCATAGAAAACATTCAAACGGCTGTAACCGACCAGCTGAAGACTATTCCTGTATATGAATTCCAGCACTGCTATAAGGAACGGAAGAACCATCTCCAGTGCTGTGTGGCGTCCCAAGGAAGGTGTTTTGCAGAAGACAATACTGAATTGTGAATTATAGTTCTATTCGAATAAAAAAATTAAAAAAATCAGTCTCATTACTTAATTTACACACCTCGTAAACTATCACTCTAAGTCTAGAGGAAAATAGACATATTTGAACTTTGAACTAGCTTGTAGAATAGCTAACGACTCAATTAATTTTTCAATACATGAGCATCATATCAATTTTTCTTTGAATGGTACAAATAAACGAGATCCCATTAAAATGGTTTGATACTTTTTAATATTTATATAATACAATTATTGGTTGGAAAAAGAAAAATCAGCTTAGGTTTAAACCGAAACGTATTAAGTGTAGTACCTACATCGTGTTTATATCTTTTGAATTATCTTTATGCTGTATAAAAGTTTTATAAATCCTTATAATGCCCATAATCTTCTATAGCATTTATTTTGTGGTGTGTATATTTTATATTTTTTTTTTATTTTTCATATAAACTTCATTGTTTAACGCATTTATATACAATACATTGTTGGCAAGTACATAGTACGATGAATTTCAAAAAAAGACCATAACAGACAATTCATACAATAGGTAGGTACTTAACAAGGTAAATATTATCAGATTCAGACTCAGGATATACATTTTATTTACGACTGCTGCATACATACGTAATAATTAACCTAATTATAATTGTTGCCAATTTAGATTATCAAATGTTGCCACACACCATAAATTTTGTATATTAGGTTAAGGAGTTTCTTTTAAAAACTCGTTGTTTTTTTTTCAGTTACGATACGAAAACGTTATTATTTAAACAGTGTATACAAGAAATTACAGTAAGTATTTTCAAACGAAATATATCTTTTAGGGGTGGATGAGATTTTTATACGTATGGCAATGCAAAAACAAGTTGTTAAGTAACGGGTTTTTTGAGATATTTAAAAACATTAAATTGAAAGCCCATCTTCAAAAATATATAGCTCTCTTAGAAAGTGTTGATATGACCTAGTGTTATATTTCCGAATTGGTAATTAAAAAGCTATTGTAACTTTAACAAAAGCAACTAAATTTACTTAATACTATTTGATGCTTGTACTTTGCCAATACCTACTTTGAATAATGTGCATCACAAAAACAATTCATATTATTTTATTTCCCAAGATATACATACATACATATGTATGTAGGTACTACGAAACTACAAACGCTGTTCTAGTATATTTCAGTGCATTAGTGTTACAATGTTCACTCATTCGCTACGTACAGTCAGCAACAAATAACATATCCGTTGTTTAATCATACATTAGCTTAGTGTTTAAATAGCTGAAGGTACCGTGAAGTCACTAAATCGAATAATTAACTGAAATGTCAAACTCAAGGTCTTCTATATTAATCAATATAAATTAAATAATTATTTTTAATTACTGTATATGTTTGTCTATGCCTCGTTTAGCAAACACACATACATATGTTATTTAAAAATCTATATTAATATGGTCATTACAGAGTACTGACTTCCTCTAAGTATAAATATTTTCATGAATATGTAGTAACAAATGTGGTTTTTATCTAATTTACATAAACAGAGATAAATTCGCGTGTGCTTAGAAAGTTATAATCGTTTGTCTTTTATTTTCTATATCTAATTTTTACAAATTCTTACGAATCCGTAAAATTATATTTATTTTTCACAGTATGTGAAATACAAATTAAATTAAATAAACTTTAGGCCCAAATTTGGATCGCTGTAATTGAAAGAACAACTGATCGATTTTGATGTGATTAGCAACAATGAAAAGTTGATTTCCTTAAGGACAATCCTGCACACAAACCAACGCGGTAGCGGTGGCGGTGGCGGGCAGATATTTATATGAATGATACTGACCGCTGCTGTGTACGCAGTTTCGGTATTAGACACATAAATATCTGCCCGCCACCACCATCGCATCCGCTTCCGCGTTGGTTTGCGCCCCGCTTTACAATCTGTACTACAGAAAATAATTTAGAGAATATTAACAAGTTCATGACATCCAAGGTGAACAAACAAACGATGCAAAATGTCGAATGTGTCGTCAAGTTGGTGTACGTTTATATTGCTTTGTAATTACTTTAAGGAGGTTCGTCTGGAATTACAAAAATAATTAAAAGTTAATGAAATTGTTGATATATATTCGTCAAGTAATAAAATTCTCTTCAGAATTGTTTGGGATTTTTTCACCATCTAGTTTGCGAGAAAAAAATTCATCAAAAAAAGAAATTTCACATAGGCTCTTATGGACGTAGCTATTGAATTTGATAAAAACTACGTTTTGAATAATTAGAAAAATCTGAAACTTTGTACACGCATGGCAATAACGTCTAGAAAGAACATAGATTTACATGGACATGATTGACCAGCTGTGTTGCACGCACTTATCAATTTAATTTTGAGTGTTCCACGCAATCAGGCTGGCGCTCTGTCGACTCGGCAATGCCGCGTCTCCTAGTTGTTCCTTTTTTGCGTTTCTTCCCTGCCTCAACGCCACATTGCACTCTCCGAAATTGTTTTGCCGAAATTAAACGACCTTTCCTGTGTAATCTATCAGATTTCTCATTTGATTTATCAAAATTTCCGCTTGGACAAACCATTACCGACAAACTTTTTGAGGTTAGAATTACTTTCTGTCAACAATTTTCGTCGAGTAGTCTAACCAACTGCTGAAAGCCAACCTTTGAAACCGTTCAGCGTTGCCGTACTTTCCGACTATAAATCGACTTTTAAAAACGCGGTCAAGAAATTATTTCATTGTCCAAACTTGGTATATAATAATAAATTATTAATTTATCGTGCATTACGAACATACTTCACAGAGAGTTCCATCTTGAATTAAAAAAATATGATATGAACCTTTCACTTTTGCAAGTTGGAACCCTGATTTCTTAGGTAGGAGTTTCCCCCTTGGTAGGAGAGGCAAGAGATAGGAGTTTTTCCCCTTGCCCCGCACCTCGGTGACCAACATCCTTAAGCATGTTTCATATCATTGTAATAAGAGCTTTTCGAAATTGCTAATATCTCTCTAATTTTCTAATATCTGCATAAATAATAATATTCTGACGAAATGCCATACTATTAAAGAAAACATTTATTTAACTTTGGATAGCGGTAATTATTAGTTTTATATCATATAGTCCAATTTTAAACATGAAAGGTCTAATTTGTTATAGCAATGTGTTCATATTCATGTCAACATTGGAAAGCTCATCATTTCATTTAAAATTTTCACTCAATATTTCTTGAGTACGACACTATATTTTATGTGCTTCATTCTAACTAGTGGTTCAAGTACTAAATGTGTTTTTTTCTTTCCAGGTAAATATCGTGGAATACGATCCGCATCGAAACTTTATATTTAATGTCCATTCATGCAGGTATGTAACTTATACACTCGTTAAATAGTTAGTTAAACTAGTAGAGTATTGCGCAGACGCTTGCATTGATGGATCAGCCGTTTATTGTGCACGGTATAATAGACAATTTATCTTTTATATAAATTTAACAGCAAAAGTCGTAAATTTCGAAACACATTTGCGTAACAAATTACAAACTGAATAATGCGAAATAGTTGTAGGTATTTAATGTATGTTTTTTTTTTCATTTAAAGAAAGTCTCAAGTTGTTTGAAGCTTAACCGAAGATAATGATGTCAATAAATGATAATGATAAATTTAAATTTGACTTTGGTCGACTGTCACGTTCCCAAAAATGTCTTCTTCCAAAAGTTTTCTTTGAAAGTGAGACTTCTATGATAGAATACTAGAAGTATATAAAGTTTACAGACAATTAGAGGTTCAGTTTGCTAACAACATAAAATTGAGAAAAAGTATCCACACTGTATAATGGTCCAATTTAAATAAAATTTAAGTACAGTCAACAAATCGTTTATCCAAATGAACACATTAGAAATACAAAATTAAATAATGTTTACTTATTTGTCTGTTAGTTTTTTATATTTTTGTATACATTAAATGCATTGTTTAATACTGATTCAAAGAGAAAGCTCTAAATTTTTAGAATTCATATACGTAATGAAAATACGTACTGCTTCAAAAAGCCATAGTAAAAAAGTTGGTAGGTATATTGGTTAATTCCACTGGCTTAAAAAAGCACTTATTATGTCGAAATACAATAAATATAAGAAAAAAATAGGAAAAGAGTGACCTTCAAATTGCTTCTTAGAAGAAAAATAGATAGTCGATTACAATCTTTTTTTGTCACTGGTTTTCACAAAAAAATTAATAAATCACATAAATATTGTATTATTTCTTTTTGATAGAACCTCTTAAAAGCTATATAAAAACTCATATAGCGGCAAGAAACCTCTCACACATACCTAATGAATAATTATGATTAGTCGTAAATATCAAGTTAGAAATATTGTTTACCTATGTAAACTTTAAATTTCAAAGGTCAGTCGAACACAATTTACTTTGTTTGTGAAAGTAGAAAACGACTTACGCCAGTTTCCAAACTGCCTATGTCCTGATAAACTACAATGTATTCTAATTAATAGAAAGTATTCTCGTATATCCTAGTACATATTTACTTACTCATTTGATTTTTTTTATTAAATTATTGAAAGTGGACCGTAAACCAGAAATATGAAAATATACAGGAGAACAAACAAAATTCAACACCCAGTATACAGGCTTCTATGAAGCAGATGATATATTTATATTTTTGTCTTTAACACAAGAACTACTAACTTTTATGTTGGTTCATCTTTATGTTTCGGTATGCGAATATTTAAAAGTGTCAAAATAACCGCTAGAAGAAATGTTATTTAGGTATATTGAATTGCCAGTTATGTTTTCATGTGATTTGTCAGTTAAAAAGTATTTCTTTGATAATGTTAAAAACGTAAACTTCTCAGCGTAAGAAAACCCTAGCTAGCGCAGATCACGCTCCTATTATGTGCTCAACAGTTCCGCCTGCAGATCCACATTTTCTACATATGTCTTCGACGTCGTCCCTCAGGATATCCTTCTGGTAATTTCTCGTTTTCATAATCCTGTTCTGAATAGCTGTGAATAAGCCTTCGGTTTCGGGGTACAGGTAGCTATCGGTAAACCATTTTACTGAATTATACTTGTCAATGTAGTTTGACTGTCACACTTTTGGAACACGTCCTTGTAAGCATGTTCTATCCACTGTATCTCGAAATCCTGTTCTGTTAGTATGTCGACCGGAAAAAGTTCACATCCTGGGCTCAAAGGCATATATTCAGAGTGATCTCTTGCTATTGCTGTTATTGGGTGCCTGTTGGTTAGTAGTTTTCTTCATAAGAAGGCTTCTTGGTTAAGACATACATATTTTTGTCCAATAGACCTCTCCCACCTCGTCTTTGAGGAAAGGCAGGTAGAGTCTGATTACTAAAGAATTAGATAAGCCAATGGAGCTCGTCGAGATCAGTAATGGACCACTTAACTATTCCGAAAGAGTATGTCAGCACTGGGAGAGCCCAAGAGATGATGACTTGAAAAGATTGCCTCCAGATAAAAGCGTATTCAGCAACTTGATCTTGTATTGACACATGTGGTTGATATGTGGTTGATCTTGTATTGACACATTCCCAGGTACGGTATTGCTTTTCCAATGGAAGTTCATGGAGATCGGCATATACATCTTGGTTGTTTGAAATGCTCCTTTCACTGCGACGCATTTATCCAAATCGAAGGACATTCTGATGTGGTCAATGTTTTGCCTTGGAACCGTTGAATAATTTTAGATCATCCTGTGGAGCAGGTGAGTGAGTGTTGGTTAGCTTCTCATGTTGATCTTGTACCCGGCTGTTGTTTTATTCAGTAGTGTAGATAATGGGTTGAGTGCCAGACAGAACTGATCCACGGTCAGGTCTGAGGTCCATAGCGTTTTTTACATAGAATTCAGTAAACGTATTGTCAATGCTATTGCTGGTACCATTTCCAAGACACAACATATCCTTACTTTTTTTGTAATGGAAACTATTGGTTTATAAAAAAGCTTATTTTTTTCGTGCCGTCTGAGATGTAGACAGCATTTGTAGGACTATACTTTTTATTTATGCTGAAAATTATGGAATTATTTTTGTTGGTATAGGTAGACTTGAACCCCCATTTTTTCTTATTTTGCTAGTGGGAGAAACAGTGACCGAGTCAATAATATACACATATATTTTGATACCTGGAGATAAGACAACCTGACAAAAGACTGTTTGCAAAGTTAGAAACCAATATTGAATTTAATTTTTTGCATCTTTTGGTTTCATTAACGAACCATATTTTTTCCCATTCTCAGCCAATTTGATGTTTAAGAAAAAAAACGATAATTTCATAATTTTCAGCGTAAGAAAAAACATAGTCTTACAACTGCTATTTCTCTGACGTCAGAAAAAAAATACGCTTTTTTATAAGAAAACCAACCATGATTTTCATTACAAAAAAAGGTTATATTGTTTCTTGAAAATCGTGTCAGCACTTTCATTGGAAATACTACTAAGTTCGACGTAAAAAACTCCATTGGATTTCCATTCTTACACATTTCGTTTGCTTACCTGTTTCGAAATGATTTACCATTAAAGAAAAGGACAACTTTCCGATTTTTGCGGATAACCCAGCAACCTAAATACATGCGTTTTTCACTACTGCACTGGAAATTCTGCCTTTGAGAACTCTATGCCAACTTTGCCCATTTAACGTACTGTAAAACTCAACTAATAAAAAAGTTACCCATGCAAGGAGATGTATATAAGCCTAAAACGCATTAGGTTAAGTAAATTTATTAAGCTGGTCATGAAATAATCTCATTAGTAACGAAAAATATATTACTGTTTTCTTTCCAATGAAATTGCATTAAATGTTTCAAATGCATTTCAAAGTAATGTTATTCAAACGGATAATTCAGTAAAATGAATACATAACACGGTTTTCACTACGGCATTGAATTCTTCTCAAAATTCTGCCTTTGAGAACTCTGTGCCAACTTGGCCCATTTGACCAACTGTACAGTTCAACTTAATAAAAATTACCATGCAAGGAGATAAAAATGGCCACCTTGTATATAAGCCAAAAAAGGTAAATTAGGTAAAATAAATTCATTAAATTAGTCACGAAATGATCGCATTAGTAACGAAAAATACATTACTCTTTCCAATGCATTAAATGTTTCAAATGCAATTCAAAGTAATGTTTTTCAAAGTAACCTCTGTAGATCGCTAACCTTATGGGAAAAAGTCATTTCTCCCCAACCCGCCCCCCGCCCCCTGGGGGGATTTTTGGGGCTTTGCAATATTAAACATGAATTTCATTACAGTTAAGGTCAGGATTTATATCGTCTAGCTCAAAAGGCAGACTCGCACTAACTAGTTCATAAATCATAATAGCAGAATATGCAGACGTGTAATTTAAATAAATAAATCATGCTTTACATCCATGAATATACTGGTGGGGTATAATAAACGTAAACGTGCAACACAATTTATGTAACCAATAAAATTTGACAGTGCACAAGCACGGAGGCCGTCATTATTGAAAATGTTTTGATATCCAAAGACAATTCAATTAGAGATAATGCGGATCTAATAAGGCAATCAATATTAGTAATAGTAATGGGAGATAATAATTATGTAAATACGTTCGGTAAGTAGGTTAGTGAGCGGCCATATTTTATTACAATCTGTTTTATGGCTGTTGCCTAGCAGTTCAGCGTTTAGCGTCGACGTTAGTTTAGCTGCTGCCACTTCAGAAACTCGTTAGAAACGAACTTATTGAACCGGGTTTCAGTAATTCAGGCCAAGCTTTTTATTTGGGCGAGCTGTTTCAAAATTACAGTACATATCAACCTCTAATTTGTTTTGGACAATGCTACTACACGAAGTCATTTTTCACGTAGGTTGTTATTTATCAATTAAATGTAGTAAACAACACATCATGTATTGATTAGTTCATGTATTTTCTTTGTTATCGAATTAATGATTCATTTATGAGTCATTGTTATAACAACATACCTAGTAATATTGTATTTTTTATTGTCAGTAAAATAAATACGTTTTTCAATAAATAATGGAATGTGTTTATGATAAGGTAACAAAAAAATCTGTACCATGATAATAATAACAAATAATGTTTCATTAAATATTTATATATTTGTAACAACGGATAAGCTGTTGACGTTTATATAATATTGATGATTAAAAACGTTTTTTTATTATTCTTCATCGAATGTATGCTTACTGGTAAACTAAAGAAAATGAATAAGGATAAAGTTGTACCCACGTAGAATAATATACTTCTTCTTTTTTGCCTTTCTGATATAGTAATGTTGACCGCCTACAAATTCCCGTCGCTCTTCAATTTTGGACACTTAAGTAAGACTGTGTGTGAAATAATATATTTTTTGGTAAATTGAAAATATTATGTTTATATTTAAAAATAATTATTATCTATTTTTTTGACTTTGAAGGGAAATGAGGAAACTGAAAGGAAGCTTTGAAGAAAGGTAAATGTATAATGTTCAGAAAAAAATGTGGTCTGATGGTGTAGACGTTGGTATATACCAATTCAGTACCCAGGAAAAATGTCACTTGTGACTTAAGTGACATTTTTCCTTGAATAGGTTGAGCAAAATTAGATGGGTTATTTTGCAAAAACTTGCTTGTTTTGGTGTTATTAAGTTTATGTAGTATTTTATCGATCTCTGTAAATCCTACTCATATACGATATTTAAGAATTCATATCTATACAATAATTAATAACTATACAATATAATAAAAAATATGTTATTACTGATTACTAAGTAAGAAGCTAATTAAAACATTATATCTTTATTTTGTTTCATTCATCAACCCTACCAAACAAACTGATAAAGAAATAGGATTCACCACTGCGCAATAGTCTAATTTCTCATCAATCTTTTAAAATAAAAAAAGGGTAAATATCGTATTTTACTAAATTTGAATTTCATTTAGTGGAACAAGTATTGTATTCTTTTTCAAACAGTAAAGCTTGATGAAAGATAAATAGGTACAAAATGATTCCAGTTATTCTCAGTTCTGTTCAACCAACTGAATTTAAAAAAAGGTTCTGTCTTAATGACTATAATTTATAAAATGTAGGAGATCGACAAGTCCTTGATGTTTCAACGAACTGATTATGATAACGCTCAAGATTAAAATTATAGTTTGCTGTATGAATTTAAATAGAAAATTAATTATGATTGTTGAAACTGTCACTCATTTTGATATGTGAGAATAAAATTCGTTTCAGTAAAAATACAGATCTACATACATACATATACCTATAAAAAATATGATGCCTAATGGTCTACAGGTGCCCTAAAAGTATAAAAAACCCGAGTAAATTATGGTGAATACATATGTTTAATGCTATTAAATTAAAATAAATTACACTAACGAGTTAATAATTAAGTATATAATGATTTATGCATTAAACGTTTATTTCAACAATTATTGCGTGGCTGTGTTCAATAATCTTTCGAGATTATTGAACTGATTGATATCGGTTTTTTTTTGTGAACATCAAATAATTTTACTAATGGCTATAAATTGACAATTGTTTTATAGGCTAGTAAGTTTTTTGAAATTAATCGGTTTAAGACGTACTTACAGATATAATTCAGTACTTGCATAGAAAATAATTAAATTCGGATCAAGGAGGGTTAAAATGAGTTTTCTGTAGCTTCTAACTAATATTAGGGAAGATTTTTTTTAAACATAGCGTTTCCTTTTTACAATATGTACCCACATATTGGACTGCATTTAAAAAATATATATTTAATAACAAGGGTGTCTCAGTTTTACCTCCCATATTGGATAAACATGAGACATATTAGTATAAATTGGAACATGCTTTATTCCACTGAACTAACCCTGACTGAATTCACTGTGAGAATGTATTTTTAAGACTAAAAACGGTAAAAAAAGATACACGGAAACAATCAAATATTCTTTGTGTTCAAATAACCTATTTCAAGATATAATGCTTTTATATTCAACAGCAAGTAACATAAAACCTGCATTCATCATATTAGTGTGAGTAACCTAAAATGGAGATTCTTAAACAAATGGTTAACTTAAACTAAATATATTTTTCATCGAAATTAATAGAAATTCTCAAGTTTATTAAACTCATCTGTGAAAATATGATGTACCATTGTTCTAGTATATAGGTACTAACTATGGAAGTAGTAATTTACTAATAATATCACATGGACTTATTTCTGTCATCGGTTTTAAATCATTTCTTGGTTTCCTCAGCAGACTTTACAAGATCTATAAAAAACCTTCTGAATAATTGAAACATAAATGTACTTGTATATTTGTTTTTCACATTGACATCTCAAAAATTGTCTTATCTTTACCATAGGAATTGGACTCTTTTTTTAACTTGTCCCTTAACTTTGATATTTCTCATTTTTACCCTAAATATTTGGGTATCTTCTGTTCCTCGTTGCCTCCCTCGTCATTTTTTTATGAAAGGTAAAATACCAAGTTTTGTTCTATATACTGGTGGGGGAATAATTGTTACTCACTTAGATGTATATGAGATGTGTTACAATTAAGAACGATACCAAAAAAAGAAACCAATAACAATAAACGTGTTACGCTAATGTAACGTGTTAATAAATGACCGCGCAGGGTGGTTTCGGTCCAGTCACCGGGAAGTCGATTGCGTAAACTAACTGTGTTACCCCCGAGGGTTGGGCGTCCACTTCAGGCACTAATACTTTAGTCTGTAATGTTAGAAAATGGACACAAAGACACAATTCTGAGAAGCACATATAGAAGCAAGTCACTTTCAATATCCTCACAATTAGGTAATGGGCACAATTTCACAAATGATCGTTTGATGACACCGCTCGACATACGAATGCTGGCTACTCTCCTGATGCCATCTTCACCGGGATGCGGTTGCAAACCGCGTCCCATTTAGAGAGGATAATTTTCTTCTTTAATTAGAACTATATAGATTATTATATAGATATTAGATCCTATAGTTTTCCTTTGTTCTGCCGCCAACACAATTGTTGCTGAGGTTCGGCGATATTAATTTTGCCAGCTTTTCCAAAAATTTGCCGCTTTTCTCAATCAACTGAAACCTCGACATTTTGCTGATTGGTATTTCTCGCAAGTCCCATTTTCTGATTTAAAAAAATAAAACAATTTGGATCGGTAAAAGGGTAAGCGTCTGAATTAAAACCGTCTAGGTTTGTACAAGTACCGTGTAAAATTCTTCGAATCAGGCGAATAAGGAGGCTGAGGAGCCACAGTAATTTTTTACTGGCTAAAAACTCGTTTACTGAAATAGCTGTGTGACACGGCGTATTATCGTGATGCAACATCCAGTTATTCTTGATGTTTGGTCTCACACGTATGACCGTTTTTCGGAGTTTTTCAAGAACCTCTCTATAAATGTGCATCATATCATTCCGTGCTTTAGCGTTTGGTTTCCGGGTAGTTCTTAAACACCCAAATCTCATCACCAGTAATGGACACGTTCCATAAAATGGGGATCATTTTCAATCGATTGTCGTATTCTATCGACATTTTCATCGGTTCTTGATGATGAAGGCTATCCCCTGCGTGGTTCATCTTTAATCGACTCTCTTCCTTCTGAGAATGCTTTAAACCACCGAAAATCCTGGGCTCTTGAAAAAACACTGTCTCCGTAGGCGTGTTGAGGTTTTGCAAAAGTATCCGTTGCGCTGTGTCCAAGTCTGATGCAAAACATGACAGCACACAGTTGCTCAAAATTAATGTCACTAGTTTGTAAAACGCATTAGAGAAAACCGGTTTACGAAAACACAAAGAACAAACAAATGACTCAACTAATGACTAACAAGTTCAAACTTGTACTGAAGTTACACCCCTCGTACTTAAGTTCAAACACAACAGCATGCTTAGGTTCTATTATTCCCCTTTTACCTACTTTCCCCTTAAACAAATGTACTAACCCTATTAGCTCATTAAGATATTTCCTTTTCGTTGGCAAATTAATTCTATCAGGCGCTCCACGACTGTAAAACTAATTTTAACCCAAGATTTAACCCAGATACACACAAAAAAACACGGCACCCATAAAAAAACGCTTTGTATTCGTGTTGTTTGCGATATTAATTTACATAACACGACCTATTAATAGACCCGCATCGAAAACAAAGATCTCGCAGTAAAATAAAAAAGATCGAAGCCACATTAAATTATTTTATAATACTTTGACACGAACATGCGATAACTATTCCCTGGCGTAGCATGCTTAATATAGCTTTCGTAGCAGGTGATTAATGATTGTACATAGAGGCCCGTCTTGTATTATTTGAGCTGCGCAACAATATATTACTTCGATTTTTGTGTTGCTCGGGGGAATGCATTCGAAAATCGAGGGAGTTTCAGTTGGCGCGCACCATCTTTCCGTTTGAATTATTATCACCGGCGCTCGTTACATCCTATTTCTCATGCCATTCAAGTTAATTGTTGACGTCTAAAATTGCAAGTTAAGAAAATTTATCGATGAAGGATAAGTGCGTTCCTTAATGAATAGGCATTAGCCGGTAATAGTGGATTTAATTAAATGTGTTAATTGGTATTGCTTTTTGTCACTGTCTTGTCTCTTTGTTTGATGTGATAGGTGTTAAACATTAATAACGTCACGGAGACGTTAACCTGGGCACGGATTTCTAGTCGTGATTCCAGGGACGTACTGAATATTTCGTGCAGCGTATACAATTAGGTGTTTGTCTTGGGATACAAAAGGGCTGCGCCAGGCTTCAAAATTTTTATTACAAATATTGTAGTAAGTGTACGGATCCCTAATTAACCGATATTTATTTATATTGTTACTATTAGGTTGTCGGAAGGGTCATGACGCATTTTTTTGGGTGATTTTCATGGCTCATTTATTAACAATAGAACACAGTTCAAGCAACGATGAATTGGCCATTTGATCTTTTAGATCGCTCCTTCTTCTCTCGTAGAAGGACCGCTCTTTTCCAGCGAAGAACTGGGTGAGATGCTCTTTCATGGCCTAATCAGAATCGAACGATCTACCATTCAAGTCGTTCTGCAAGGAACGAAACAAATGGTGATGGGGCAAGGTCCGGTGAGTAAGGAGGATGAGGCAAGACTTCCCATCTAAGCTGCAGCAACTTTTGGCGAATCGCCAAACTTGTATGGGGTCTCGCATTGTCGTGGTGGAACACTACGCCTTTGCGATTGATGAGTTCTGGCCGCTTCTCCGCAAGATATCATCCAGTTGGCGACAGTACACATCGGAACTGAACATCTGGTTCCGCGGTAGGAGCTGGAAAAACACCACGCCCTTATAATCCCACCATATTGAGAGTATCGGTGGTATTAATGCGATTAGTGAGATGAATTTCTTTGAGTTGAGCTGATGAATCCCAGCTTCCGTAGATGATCGTAAACAGTGGAATGATGAAGGTTTAGTGTCTACTCAATGTCACGAGTGGTCGAATATGGGTCTGCTTCGACCAGTGCCTTTATCTGGTCGTCATCAGCCTCCATGTGCCTTCCGAGCGAGGAGCATCGGTGATATGAAAGTCACCATCTCTGGCACTGACGCTCTTGTAGGGCATTGCCGAAAATGCACAGTTTGATCTCCCATTTTCAACTTGATGTAAAAACCAAAGGACGCGACCAAATCGATTTTTTTTCTTAATGAAGGTTGAACTGTCAGCTGTCAAATGGTATAGCACTCGAGCCCGTGATGACATTTCTCATGTAAACTATGTCATCACGAAGTCATGATAACATTTCTCATGTAAAAATACATGTAATGTCATCTAGTGCAAAAAAACGTCATGACTTTTCCGACAACCTTAATAGTTAACAAAAGCTACTAGTTTACATGTTACTTGTAAAGTGCATATACTTACTCTAGCAGATTCTGTTAGAAAATATTTTAGACCATTTCTCAAATCTTCGAGCATTTCACATACAGTGTCCTGGTATTCGTTAACTACCACAGCCGATTCCTACACGTTGTGGGAAACATGGTTGCAGGCAGCTCTTTATTACGCTGAATATTTCCAACAAACAAAAGCTGCTATTCTACAATTAAATCTTGCTATATCTGTAGCTATTAAGGAGAGACAGACAAAAAATTCAAGATATTTGCGTAGATATTTGCGTATTTGCAAGAAATAGATTTACAAACTATTGAAACGCAAAAGAAAAATGATAAAATAAGGCATTGTCGTTAGTGGAGTCACTGCAAAAATTGGACGAAGTAGATACGCTGCTACGCACTATACAGGGTTTGTCCGGCAAGTAATGTCAGTTAATTTTTTTCCTGAGACTGTACGCGCCAGCCTGCGCTTTACGTACTGGGATTGTGGTGGGGGGATCTTCCAACAAGATCCAACAAGCGTCATTTGGCTACCGGTCGTTGTAGCGGTCGCATCACTCGTTCTTTGAGAGTCGTTGCAGTGACCCGGTGCAAGAAAAAATGCAACGTTCGCTTGAGCAACGGATGGCGATCAAGTTTTGTGTGAAACTGGAGAAGAGTGCTGCGGAAACCATTCCAATGTAGAAGAAGGCTTTCGGCGTCGATTGTCTTTCGGACAGGCAAATTTTCCAATGGCACAAGGCCTTCGCAGAAGGTCGGGAAGATGTCAACGACGAGAACCGCGCTGGACGGCCATCAACCTCCAGTTCCGACGACAATGTGAAACGTGTGCGTGACTTGTTGAACACTGACCGTCGTATAAGTGTCCGTTTAATTTCCGAAACATTAGACATTACGAAAACCATTGTTCACGAAATTGTGTCGGAGTCTTTAGGAATGAGGAAGGTGTGCGCGAAGCTCGTGCCAAAAGTGCTAACGGACGATCAAAAAGCGAGGCGCGTCGAAACCTCCCAAGAACTTTTGGACACCTGCGAAGACAACCCTGCTTTCCTTGATGACGTCATTGCCGGGAACGAAAGTTGGTTCTTTGAATACGATCCGGAGACGAAGAGGCAAAGTGCGGAATGGCACACGTTGAACTCCCCTCGCCCCAAGAAGGCCAGGATGTCCAGGTCAAAGATCAAGACAATGCCGATTGTCTTTTTTGATTGCCGGGGGATTGGTCCATCATGAGTTCGCTCCGCAGGGGACAACCGTAACCGGAAAGTTTTACGTCGAGGTGCTGAAGCGGCTGAAACGCAGGGTGAATCGCGTCCGTCCAGACATCTCAAAATTTTGGGTCGGTGAAAAACATTCAGAAGGCTTGCACTGACGCTTTAAAGGCGATTCCGGAAAACGACTACCGTGCGGCTTTTGATGCGTGAGAAGACCCGCTGGAACCGATGTGTGGACGCAGGAGGAATGTATTTTGAAAGTTTCTAAAGATTTGTACACATAGAACCACTCACTCAGCTCACTGACATTACTTTCCGGACAAACCCTTAGATTACGCAAAAAATTATCACATTTTAGAAGAGTTCGAGAGTATGTGTGTAGAGATAGATTCCAACTTTACCGCATTAAAACATATTTGTACTAGTGCGTCGACCAATCCATTAACTGAATTCAAAGGGTGATTTAAATAAATTATTACGAATCTTTCGATCTTTCTTGAAATATGAACACATTTTTTCACCATGGCGAACATCATTCAATGATACAACTGTGCAAACATATCCTATGGAGTTAACTTTTTACAAATCTGACCTAGTGGGTTACAATACTGGCGACAGTGACAACAGCGTGTCTACGTCTTATGTTCTTCAATTCCAATGCAGCTATTAGTTAAAAGTTCTGAAGGACATGAACATAGTTGGAGTTCGGCCAAATATTTACCAATAAAAATTAAACCGTTAGGTCTGTTGCTTGAAAATCGCTTGTTTCTCATTTTCTAGACAGCTTTCTTTCATTTACAATTTCAATATAATTTCTTAATGTACTTACTTCTTATGAAGGTGTTTTCATACATATTCGAGGTTATTGCTAAATGGATGAAATGATTTTGGAAACATTAAAGTATGTTTTTGCGACAATTTCTAAATACAAATTATGATGAACTTACAAAATAGTATTTTCTGTAGTGATTAAATTTTACTTGCAAAACCCTTCGCTACTTACATAAAATGAACTGTAATCAAATAGTAGAAATCATCATCAAATCATTATCATTCTCATGAAACGTTGTAGCCACATACGTTGATTTTAATAATCACCTTTATAATTAGGTACAACGTCGCTAGACCAACAGTGTAGCTACCTACATAAAAGCTATTCGATACTGTTAACATCCAAATAATATCGAGTCGAACTCCAACACTATCAGCATCCCTGATCATTCGGCCGTTAACAGGGAACTTTATAGCCCTTTTAATGCAGAACACGGCAATAACAGGCCATAAAGCAATCCATGCTATTAGTCGTACAATGAAGTAAAATGAGAACCAGTAGGGCCAATCTTAAAAAAACAAAAACACAATTTACTAATGGGTAGAGTTGGCCGATCGTGCCGCAATTCAGCGGCGCGCGGCGGGCGGGTCATTGAGTCATTTCGCCCCACCGTCTGGCAGACTCTAGCATTATTATTAGCGCGTTCGAGGTGTTTAGTATGTCGTCGGCGTCGGTATTAACATTAATAATAAAATGTCACACGTGCAAATGACTAAAAAGTTATTTGGAACATTTAAGTACAATCACCCTTATTATTTTATTCCCTTACTATTTTAATGTCAATAGCTCTTGATAATTGAAGACCCTAACCACTGCTAATCTCTACCCTAAAGAATTTTAAACGGAGGGTTGTTTTTAAAATCACTATTTCTTCAGAATATTGGACTTCTATTGGAGTTTCAAATTTATTAAAACGGCCTCATTATCAGACAAAATGTGTAATCAATAAAAACTTGAACCAAATTCAAGAGATAGGACAACAAAGAAACTACATGTTTTATGTATTACGGTTATCCACTTATTACATGACATACCCGTATCGAAGTAGATAAATTTTAATAAAAAAAACAAACTGTGCATTTCACTGAAACTGCAAAGCTTTCGCAAATTCTGACTAATCAAAATCTCCATTTTCGTCAATCACTGAAGCATCCACAAATCTGAGAAGCATGATGATTTTTAAACAAATACAGTTCATTGCTCAAAATAAAGGATGATAGAGGTCTAACAATTATACATTTATTTTGAAAACCGCAATAGTTTCGGGAAAAATTCTAATTACTTAGACTACATTTTATGAACTTATCTCAATAGACTATGTATCTCAATAGACTACGTATCTCAACAGGTATGCAACATTGGACAAGGTGTGTTTAGTCTAGTCGGTTTATTTTGACCTCTACATTCACTGGTATTATTTATGCTACTTAAAGAGGACAAGGCATGATGAGTTCAGGTCTTCCTTTAATTCCGGAGTTTTTTGCGCATTAATTAACGTTAGTTCTGATTTGGACATTGCTCTAAAAGATCATTTGGAAAAAGCAACTGTTTAAAGGGTAATCCAAAAATAATGCCAAATAAAATTGTACAAAAAGTGATTAGTGCACTCCAATAATAAACTGAGGAAAAAAAGAAGCCGACTAATTACCTATAATTATTGCAAATGAAACAAAGATCGTCGTGTCGACTTTCTCTTCCAACTAGGTAATAATACACTTTCTACTATAACATTGTTATGAATAACATAACAAGAAAATTTAAACAGTAGATAAGTACATAAATATTTTTAAAGGACTTAAAATATCTAACTTTCAGGACTTAAAATTTCTAACGAACAACCGGTGGCGCTCGTATTGAAATTAGGCCGTAACCAAATATGCGACAGTTGGGGGCGACTTTGGCACAGGGTCCAATCTGATTACGGGCTCCGATGAGGCGAACTAAGCGGCGGCACATGCATCGATGTCGTCGTCCGACGCTGCCCATCTGCGGTCTAGCGGGTGGTCTCCGACCTCTATCAAACGCTGCGTTACTAAGTTAGTGACCGCGATTTCTTGAATTACGATCGCTTAATTCGCTTGTTAACACAGTTTTTAGTACGGCGCGTCCACTAGATCGATTTTTAAAGAAAGACTTGGTAAAAGAAAGAAAAAGAAAGATGCGATGCTTGGAGTTTGGTGGAGTCGCAACAAATTGCCAGTGAGAATAAATAAATTTGATCGAAGTTGTCAAGGCTGTGGGAAAAAACCGTATATATGTTTTTTTTCCAATTTTTTTCCACTATGGCTCACATGTTAACAAATTGTTTATAGCTTTGGTTCAAGTCCCAGCAATTGCATTCTTTTTCGACAAATTGAAAGACGAAATGAGATGAAAATAGGCATTTTAATTGGAAAAACATTTACATACAAACCCTTTCTTACAAAATTTGTTGAAAATGGTCTAACCAAACCAACCAAAAATAGTTTCTAGGAGATGAGCATGTCGTGACAGTCATGTCTTCCAAAATTCTTTCTTGAAGTCGTCCTAGGTTACGAACCTAGAAGGAAACCTAGAAAATTGTATTCTTTAAAAGTACGGCCACAAAAGAAATGTTGGAGGCACTGGTAGTTATTAAAATAATTTCATTACTAACAGGTTTTGTGCTGTTAGTTATTTATTTAACAAAATCTCTTCGCCCATTGAGATATATCCTCGCCCTCATCTGAATGAGATTATTTAAATAACCACAAATGTCAACTGCATAAATAAACAAAGCTATCCATGCCGACAGGCCACACAATTTGTAGTGGACAAAAAAAAAAACAAAATTCCATTTCTGTTACCAGATTTTTCTATAAAAATTGCATGGAAAGTGTAAATAGATTATATTAGCAACTATTTCACACTATAAAAGTTGTTGGAAATTTACAAAATTAAGGCAACAAACGGCAACATCCACTTGCGTAGCGCAACTCGTGGTAAATCAGAAAGTTGTTCGACTGCTCCATGAAGGCAATTGGAAGGGAGACTTGGAAGTGGCGGTTTTAATAATTAACGTTTCTGTACTTGGGACCTCTTTGTTGATTCTGATCAGATTGAAGGTTTTGTACATTGTGTTCACGTATAATCCGATGGGCAATACGACTGATAGATATAATACTTCATGTTAACTGATTTGATCCTGAAATGAAGCATTCAGGATTCAGTATTCTTTTGTTTAACGACGTTCGTATTTGATACAAACTAAAGGCATTTGAATAATCCTTTGTTAATTCCTTAGGAGTGAACAAAACTTGATATTATACCTTTGATAAATAATATATTAGGATATAAATATTACAAATTCTTTATACGAGGTGTGGCTGTTAAATAACCGTACTGATGTTGCTAACAACGCGCTGCGAGCGTGCCACGACAAGTTTGAACAGAACTGTGTCTGGTGATACTTTCCCCACCCTGAGCTCGCTGGACAATCCAGTGGGTCGCTCAGTTTGACTGTAGCAGTCGTTTGAATTAGTCTACGTACCAGTGATGCGTCGAAAAAATGTCAAGTGTTCAAACGGAGCAAAGGGTTAATCTCAAATTTGTTGTTAAACTGGGGAAAACTTTTACAGAAGTGTTAAAAGAAGTGTACGGGAATGAATTTTTTATCCCGGATACAAATTTTTGAATGGTTTAAACAGTTTAAAGTGGGACGTCAAAAACGGACGAAAACATTGAAAATATTGGTAAAATAATCCGCGAAGATCGTCATCTAAGCATCCGAGGGCTTACTGAAATAACAGGAATCGACAAAGAATGTGTTCGCCAGATTTTGCATGAATCGTTCAACATGCGCAAAAATGGTGTGAAAATTTCTCTCTCCCGAGCAAAAGGATTCGAGAATGAACATTTGCGCTGACATTCTAAACAACATTGACACTGATCCAGGCTTGTTAGACACGGTGATTACTTGTGATGAATCGTGACGACACTCGTGAATACACGAGTTGCCTATGTGTTGCTTTGCCAATTGCCAACTTTATATGATGACGATTTATATTTTTTTTAATCATTTGAGATGGCGGTCATGAAGGGAAGAGGTGATATATGTATGGTATATGATCCAGAAGGATAAACTAATCAAATAGAAATATATTTTAATGTAATATGATATCAAAAATTCGTTATAAAATGTCACAATATTTGTATGCGATATTTATGTATATGTAATATGTAATGTAAATAGTCTGGAATATCATTTTATTATCTTATATATGAATTCGTGATGAACCCGCAGCTATATTGAAGCATACTCGTACCATACATAATTTATAAGTTATGTTTATATATTTGTGAAACAAATCCACAAATATCTATGCAACCAAATAAAATGTATGAACCAAAGTAATAACGATAAGTTAATTCTTTATTCACACCGTAATTCTATAGAGTTATCTTACACTGCTTCTGTCTCATTAAAAAAAAAAGTCATTTTCTGGAAAGATTTTTGTTATATGAATAGATGAAATGAATTGGAAATACATAATGAATTATTTTTAAGGTTCTTTTTTGTTTTAGCTTTCTTTTATGAACATGATTGTGTACATTACTCCATTTAATAGTAGCGGCATGCAACTAATGGCGTGTTTTTATTTTATGTCGAGGGAACTCACCTTATTTCCTACAGTACACGCTCAAGCTACTGCGACTCTGAACTGATTTCCCCTCTATAATATAACAGAGCTAATCAAATTTCTGATTCCGATTGAATTTCATACCTCATTAGACATGAAACAACGTTTCTGGTTCAATTACGAGTGGCTTATAATTTTATCACACTACGATATGCATTAATTATACTTAACGTTATTAGTTTTGGGACGTTGTCCTAAATGTTAAGTTCCATAGTGTTCAGTCAATAAATATTGGCAACATTTTCAACATTCCTTTGAACCATAAAACACCAGAATGATAACAAATTTAAGAAAATGGTTTATTCGTAATTCTGTGTAGGTACCTACATAAAATGTGAAAATGACTTTTAAGTTACAAAAAACGTGGAAAAATGATATGTCACAATTTGACAAAATATTTAGTTGACCTATTAAATTCTTATAGGAACCTAAGTTCCTATTATTATAGGAACCTAAGTTCCTATAATAATTTAATTGATGAACACATTAACAGTTATATTTGGAAGGTGGCTTATCGTTTCGCTTAAATAATTTTGTGGTAAATCGTATCCAATAAATATTTTTACCGGTTGAATTATGGGATGCATTGCCATATGCAAGATGCAGATGCATTGGCAATTAAAACATAAGTTCAATATCAACAATGACGTTTCGGCTAAACGCAACAGACGGAAAGCATTTGATTAAGCAAATCTGTTGTTTTGTATTCTCATTATTTCTAATAGAATAGAGCAAGACCTAAGAAGGTAAACATTCTGTTTCTTACTTAGGTACCTTATAATCCAAGAGAAGTCATGCATATTTACAGTGTAATCGTATATGAACTGGTTACTCCTGAAATTTTAATTATCTTCATTTTAAATACATTCTGATCCACCAATGACACTTTTTGTAAAATTTTGTTTAACGGCAATCCGTTTATAGTCGTTTGCATCTTTATTAGAAATGGTGTGAATAATAGACCCACAACATAACTATATTTTGATAATAAATGCTAAGAGCTAGTTAATTCCCTAGAAACTGACTGATAAAAATATAGACTCACTAGGGTGTTAAACTTTACTGTAACTGATATTTCTTCCATTTTTCTGAATTTTTAATTAAACTCGTTGTGAGGTTGGGAAGACTATCCACTAACTTAGTTGTTAAATTTATTTATTTATTTATTTATTTATTAACAGTTATTACATTTGAAATATCACGATTAACCTTTGCAAATATCACCCATAGATAGGTTTTAGCGTGGTCAGGAGCATTGCCGTGAAAAAATATACTGCTCCTAAAGATTAACGTAACACTTTTCGATAGACGCCTTTTGCGTCTATTCGGAATAGATACTTGCGGGTTATACATTTCGGTAACCTATAGGGTTGATTTTAATCTAAGTCGCTACGCTGTGGTTTAAAGGGTTACCGTCCATACCACAAAAATTAACTCAACGTCGAAATTTAAATTCACAAGATTCTGACGGCAGTTCAAATACCTACACAAGACCTAAATGCAAAGAAAGGTTGCGCCTACCCTACAAATCCTTTTTCAATAATTTTCACTCACTCAAAAAAATGTTTGGAGGAGGTCAAAAAAGAAGTCCATGGGACCCAAAAGACGATTTAAAGAAGACAGACGACTCGGGAGTGGGTTCAAGCATGCCGAAAAGGGTTCAAGCATGCTCAGGAAGGTTTTCTGAGTCACCCCACGCATAGAGACCAGGTTACAACTCCTCAGCGTGGCAAATTCTCAGGGGGTGGGTGTGGTGGAATTTCACTTTTGGCGCTCAAAAATTTCGAAAATTCAGCTCAGCTTGATCAGACAACTAACTTAAACACCACAGAGTGTAATATGTTAAAACTTCAATATGTTAAAACTTTGTCAGCAACTTCGACGTTATTCACTATTGTATTCACTAGTATAATCGCTGCTCTAAATGTATTCCTGATTCCAGAATATTGATGCATATTCCGAGCTCCGCAACGTACTGTACATATAATTTTGGTCTTTCCAATTAATTGGTAAATATCAACGCGTTAGTCCAATCAATAGTACACGTACAATATATAGCGTCGAATTATCTGTAAGTCAGCCATGGCGTACAAGTAGTGGTTATGTTCTAATTAATTAAAACGATATAATATGGAGTTCTATGCTTAACCGCTGAACGGTGTTTATTTTGTTTACATTTTGATAACGTATCTAATTCAGAACACGCTACGCCATTGAAACATTAGCGTTTTGTTTATCGTATTATTTATCCAAAATGGTATGTGAATGATGCCTTTCTTGAGTCCTTTTTTGATTTTTGTATACGGAGTAAGCCTACCTTCGATTATAAAAATATATCCAAACCGGGGCTAGAACCAACTGGTACTTTCTGAAATTTAACGATAACACGAGATAATTCCCTTAGAATATTCTGGGATGGGAGTATGGCGAACTTCTCGTTACGTAATCAGATACTTGTGACCTATGGCAAGAACACGGACGTTGTATGTAGCATAATTGACATTTTACCATGTATTTACTGAGTTCTAACCCTAGTCCAAACAAACAAATAATGCGATGAGTCACCCTCTTGAGCGGAGGTCAAAAAAAAGTAGCTGGATTTTATGTAGCTTAATAACGTCAATGGTAGCGATTGCACACGATGTAGTTTACTGTATTAATAATAAGTTGGGAGTCGGGAGTACGAAAGTATGAAAATAAGTACAGTTTATATAAATAGGTTACATTAGGGCACTACTTGTAATCGTTCGTCCTATTATATCGGAGGGAAAATGATATTTCTGGTAATGCATCCTCATCTATTCACGATAGATGACGGGCAAGCTAGTCGACGCCATTGGAAGTGAAATGAGAATCTGATAGTCCTGTATCTCTATTCTATCAAACTACCTGATTATGATATGTAACAGAACGTCTGTTACATATCTCAATCTAATTTCACATTACCAAATTCACTAATTTTGATAAAGTGAGAACTTTCGAATATTCTGTATATAACATAACTTCACATACATTTGTACCGAAGTAGTACAACAGTAATTATGCAACAATTTGTTCAGTAACAATAACTTGCCAAACAGTATCTTGATCGTTAAAGTTATAAACTGATCTTTATATTTCGTTTTGAACCGTAGTGAAAGTGGCATCAGAAATAAGGAAACTGAACTCTACCAAGTGTGTATAAATTATATGTAGCAACTGTTTCATTTAGTTGAATCTTACATCATTCGAATAATGGTTATTACATCTTAAATGGATTACCATATTTGTACATATAATTTTCTGAAGATGAACCAGAGCTGTAAAACTTATGGCCCAAATTTTAACTTTTTCATAAGTCAAATATGTATCTCGTTTAAAATAATTAAGATTAATAAAAGCGAGGCCTAATAGTTTGCAAAAGTAAACTATGTTGGAGAAATGTCAATGAACAATGTCAATAAAAAAAGGTCAATGTAATAGTGGGCCAAACGTGATTGATTGAAAATTATATTCATTAAGGTGGTGTACTTAAATATAAGTACAACACCAAATCACTACTTCCACATGGATACAAATTTTTCCATATTTAATCAAACTAAATCTCTAAAAACATTGTAGTTTTATATATATATATATATATATATATATATGGCCTTTACGACCTGTTAGACCTCGTGATCTATATGGTCTTTATAATTAATATGACCTTTATGATCTCTATAAACTTCGTGACCTTTATGATATATGATTATAACGAACTGTAAACGTTTATAACCTACATGATTTTCATGCCCCTTACGATTTTTTTAATTTTTATGGCCAATAAAACCTTTATGACCTATACGAATCATAGGTCCTTTATGCTCCATGACCCGTATGACCTTTATGACGTGTATTACATTTGTGACTCATCTATAGTCATATTGTTTGACTCATCACAGTCTAGGTCCTATGACCAACAAATTTTGTGACCAGTTTTTTTGTGACCTTTATGTATAATGTAACCAGTACGACCTGTATGAAAAATGTAACCAGTATGTAAAATATTTTATGACGAATAAGATATTTATGACCAGGATGACCTTTATAACCAATATGGCATTTATGACGTTTATAACCCGTATGACCTTAATGAACTTTATGATTCATATGACTGAAATGACCTTTATGACCAATATGATCTTCATGACCAATGTGAAGTTTTATGATCAAGATGACCTTGTGACCTGTGGGACTTTTGTAACTCATATAAGCTTTATGACTTTTTTGACCTGTATGACCTATATGACCAAAATAACTTTTATAGCCCATATGACTTTTATAACCTATGTCATAATTAGGTCATAATTATTGTATTGGAAATGGGCATAGTAATAAAAATGAGAGTAGAGGCATTGTGTTATTTAAATTCCACTACTCCAAAAACCTATAAAAGTCTCAATATATTTCTTAATTCATATTAAAATATAACCAACTTGCCTCCACCCTTACTGTGTGACAAAGAATAACACCATCAGCTAAATCAAAATAACTGTATGATTTAGCTTGGTCATACATTTTTCACAAACATCATACTTCCACTCCACCACGTGGATGTGAAAGTAATTAAAGAGATTATATCACACGCAGGATATATGTAAATCGTGTAGTTAACAACAATGTCCTGTGTACTCTTAATAAATTATTACAAATTACAATGATTAGAAGATTTATTTATTTATAAGAAGTTTAATTTTCTGGTCTCTCCTGCGTAATATAGAGGCTTGTTTTTTATTAAAATATTACTGTATTACAGTATTTAGTATTTTTATTTTATATAAATCCATTAGTATATTACCCATTTGTATTACAGTAGTAACACGTTGTTTATCACATATGTAAGCATACAAAGACCTTCTGTGTGCATTTTCATCCACATATTATACACCTTCAAATGATCATCTTAAAATGGAACGTCTATACGTATTATGTCTAATGTATTTTATTTTCTTCCTGCTTCATGTTTCTTTGTTAACATTGCATCGAAATGTAAGTAGATAAATTATGAACCAGTAATTGGCCGCCCGATATTAAATTAATTTATTATCTGCATAAATACCCCAAAACGTTATGTTCTTTCCCGGTTGTTTTACCGGGTTTTATAGAGGCTGAATTACTGTTCATTTTAGTAGTGTTGGAAATATTTGGAAAACAGCTGCCTCACTAAAACGAACTATAAGTTATTTAAATCTATTTTCGTATCGTTTGCTGGAATAAGTTAGACTTTACAGTAAAGAATAAAAAAAACATTAATAACGGTTAATTTTAAGTGTTACTTTGGAACCTGTTAAAACGAATTATAAATGCATATGTTTTTCATTTGAAGTTGTTCCAAGATTAACACTACTTGCTATTTCCATTTATGTCATAGGTTGATTGATTATTTCTATTAAGGCATTAGTTTTCTGCTCCTATCTGTCGAAATATTTCGAAATATTTATTTACTTTGTCTTGGATTTCCGTTACAACTGTTTTGTGTTTGTTGAAATGTTTTTGTATAATATTTAGTTCTTTTTCTAATAAATCTTAGCCTTTACTTTTGTAAAGGGAAACAAGTCTGAACTATATGAAATTGGCACCCAAATTCGAATTTTACTATTTCATTTATGAGAGGAAGGCCCATGATTGTCCAATGAGTAGCTTTTTGCTTTTTAGAAGGGAGGGGATTTTTGGAAGCTACCTTTCTAAATCGTGGTTGATTTTTCGGTTCAGAAGAGAACTTATCTGATAGTTATTATTGTTCTTAAAATAATGCACTTTTAAGCAGCAGTGACAATTTTAGTCTACCATTGCGTATAGACTGTCATTATTATTACATAAGCTAATTTTTCTAAATTTTTATCAATCAGTTTCGTTCTATTGTCAAACTTTTTGCCCATCACTTGGTTTTATTTGCCCACCGTAATTAACAATTTTGTAGCAAGAAACAGCGTATAGACTATTGTTTAAAAAATGCAATATTTTATCAGTCAGATTCATTGTTCTACTTGTAGAAACTAGTTTGTTCAAAGGTCGATTTAATTTACAAACCTCTAAATAGCAAATTCATAGCGTTGTTGTGTTGAGGTTATATTTTTATATTTTCTAAATAGAGGGTGGCAGGTGCGGAGCCATAACCATCATAGACAAAACTGCGGATATTCATAGAATGAAAGAGCACCATATTACTTGTTAACTTACCAAAACTCGTAGCAGAATTGAAAAACCTTCAAGAAATTGAGTATTGTTATTATTTTTTAAGTGGCCCCAGACTGATTATCTGGCTGCGCCACTGGAGGGTAGACAAACGAAGATATCAAATAGGCAATCGTAGGCTCATCTTGAACAAACAAAGTGTAGCATTAAACTATTTATTTGCAGTATTTTTTTATTTCAGTGGTTATCGACCAAAAATACATTTTTCCTCATACATTTTTGTCTTATGATGGACAACAAAACTGCTTACTGCTTATTGGATAAAGATTGGATCTTTCTTGGGACAAAGAGTGCCATAAATAAAATAAGAAAATTTCTAATCCGGTGGTGCCAACTTCACAGATCTAGAAAACGCGATATTACATTCTGTTTAAAGCAGCGCACGCCAGTAAGTACGATATTAAATAAAATATGAATTTATGTAAAAAAAAGGATTCCCCACGCAAATTGCTCCACAGGTAGAAAAGGAATAAGAACCCGACGATATTCGCTCGCAGCGAAACAAAAAAGCTTTTATACCGGCGCAGGACTTTTATTTTGCAAGTTTTGGCGTTAATGCTGTCATTAAAATTCATTGTCTGTTCCGATCGACTATATGAAGTGAAAATATATCTCTGCTACGTGTAGTGCATAAATAAAGGGGCTCTTTACCCGCACAACGCCGATTGGAGACGGGAGTTTTGTAGGAAATCTCCAATAAAGCTCCCGGTTGCCATGTTACACTTCCCTATCCCGCTCCTTCGCAGGTCTACGCCGACTGCGATAAGGAGGGCACAATAGTTAAACTCCATCAATAAAGATTAATTCGGGCGATTATCACTATGCCTTTCCATTAACGTTATATTACCGCTCAAAATTTAGATCTGTGGAAGGCAAATATTAATTTCGGCGAATTAATTTCACCGAGGTCGTGCGAGTTTGCTTCTAGTATTTACCACCAAAAGATCAATTAACTAAATTTCTTTAATTTCACCAGTTGACTCAATCTCTTGGGTATTCGATGTTTTAAGTCCTGTAAAGTCCAGGTCTGTTTATACATTTTCTTTTGCTTCAAACAATCCCACAGTCAACAATCAAATGGAGAACGGTCGAATTAACTATTTTGTGCATCTTCTGCCCATCCATCTGTTAGATAGTATTAGGTCTAAATAATTCATTATGATTCCTAATGCCATGAGGACTTGTTCCATATTGCTGAAACTATTTTTGTATACCTATTCGTCCATGATAATTTTGAAATATTTCATTATCATCTTTAAATTAAGAGTATTTGTCACATATCCAAATACGTCTCAACTGTAATTGTTACTCCTAGGAACTTATATTATAGAATTATTAATAATACCCAGTTCATACAGTTATCTTTATGTTGGAGTCTGCGTATACATTTCCATCATTTTTTATTTCTAATGCTATCTAGTTCTAGTGGGACATGACATCAATTAAACAATAAGGAAAATGTTGTTACAACAAAACTGTCAAGTATTTCGGACAGCTACCCACCAGGTCAATTTTAACAATTTTGTTATAATTATTTTATAAAGATAGAATAATCAAGAAATGAAAATGTTTAACAATAAAGTTGGTCATAAAAATGGTAAAGTGAATGGCTAAAAGTCTAGAACTGTTGTTTCCTCGAAATATAATGACGTTCTGTTTACCGTTCTTGGTATTAATGCAATTAACTTTTCTGGCTTAATATTATGCTTTTTAATCAGTTTTATATCAGAATAAAATGAGTAACGTTAGCTTAACGTGTTTATCATCTGCTGCCATCTCTAACTCAAGTATGCATTATAACGCACGAAGATTTTCATAATTAAAATGGTTTCGAAGTCGGATTAAGCATTAAAGAAGGCCACTTCATACGATATTAAGAACGTTTAAAAAGATCAATTAATTAGTCTTTCAAGGATTTTATAGACATGTGTAATGTATTGTTAATAACCCGTAAAAGAATATACATAATTTTCCAATTAACCTTGCCCAATTAATTTAACCTTGCCATCTTGAGTGCCAGACTTTGTGAAAATGGTGAGGAAAATGAAGAACAGTTTCGGCCAAGAAGGGTCCTTATTATCCATAAAGGTCTCTTTCAGGTCCCCAGTACATATGTTTGTACGTAGTCAAACACGTAACCAGTGTTTCAATAAAGAGCTTACCAAATGCTTCCCCCAGAAGCTCAGAGATAATGGAATCGGATCTTATTCGAGTTAACTAAAGCATCTAGTCTAGGTGGCTTGGTTTCAAAGTTTAGTGAGCCCAGAACCAGACACTAACATTAATTGAGACTTGTAATAAGAGAATTAATGAAATATGGCGGACGTTTATGTTGATGCCTTAAGCTGACTAGATTAACAATGTAAACGGCAGTTCCTGTACAGGCATGCTTTTAATTATCATGTTGTATCTTATTTCAACGAAATTCAGTCCATGTCTTAATTTGACTTTATTCCTTTACATTGAACTATTGTCCAGTGGAAAATCAGAATACAGAATACTGGTTTAGAAGCAATGTTGATCAAAAGTTTACATACACGTATCAATAATTCCAAAAGGCTGGCTGCCTTTTTGCCCCAAATTTTTGTTTCATATTATATATAAATGAACGTTTATAACACATATTTGGGTATTTTGGCATTCAACCTCTTACTATTAATGATCTATTTATGTCCATACGCTGCACCCAAAAATAAACGAGTCATCACTAAGCACGAACTACAGACAGGGGATTGTATTCGGAATCACGTGCGTATCACGCACGAACAGCATACCATTCCACCGTATTTTAGATAGCCAGTGCTGGCGTCAGAGTGACTTTTATATAGCGATTCAGTGATTTAGTTCCAGGAAGCAAAGAAAAGGGAAACTGGTCTAATTGGATGACGGGTCGAGTGCGCATCTAGTCACTGATAGGGTCAATTTTAATATCATGAATAGAAATGGTCTTGATTACCAGTCATAAGCAATCGGTGCAGCATGTACTTTTTTAGAGTATATTTTTGCGTTATTTTCGATGTGAGGGAAACGCAGAGCTGAGTGCAAAAACCCAACCTCGGATGAAATCGTTCAATCCTGAACGGCGGCGTTCGTGGTAGCGAAAGATCGCGGTTGGCGCAGACGACACGCCGCAAAATCAGGCGTGCCATGTCACTATCCGACACCTGTTATAGTCGCCGTCAGGCCGCGGGTGTTTGGGCGCGTTGGGACGAGGGCGGCATGGCGAACGGGAGGAAGGGGGAGGTTGGACGGCCGCGCGGGGGCGGACAGCGGTCGCGTGCCGCCGGATCGAGCGTGCCGTGGGGCGGCGTGGCGGCTCGCCGGATAATCCTTTGCGGTCTCCCGATTGCTCGCTTTTACTTAGACGACTCACTCAATCGATTGCCACCGAGAGAGATGCGATTCGAGTGGAATTATGTCCCGGCATTACGGAGATTTTCGTGTGTGGGACCACGCTCGTTTGAGAGTTGTTTCCTCGTCGCTGGACGTCGTAAATGTCGGAATCTTTAAACGCAGATACGCACATAGTACAGGTTTTGTCCGGAAAGTAATGTCAGTGAGCTTTGAAAAAATGGTTTTTATTGGTTCTATATGTACAAATCTTTAGAAACTTTGAAAATACATTCCTCCTGCGTTCACACATCGGTTTCAGCGGGTCTTCCACGCATCAAAAGCCGCACGGTAGTCGTTTTCCGGAATCGCCTTTAAAGCGTCGGTGCAAGCCTTCCGAATGTTTTTCACCTACCCAAAATGCTGTCCTTTCATTGGGGTTTTGAGGCGCGGAAACAGAAAAAGTCTGGGGGGGGGCACATCGGGGCTGTAGGGAGGCTGGGGAACAACGGTGATGCCTGCCTTGAAGAGGTAATCGGCCACAAGAAAGCAGGTATGCGAAGACGCATTGTCGTGGTGAAGCTTCCAGGATTTTGAGATGTCTGGGCGGACGCGATTCACCCTGCGTTTCAGACGCTTCAACACCTCGACGTAAAACTTTCCGGTTACAGTTGTCCCCTGCGGAACGAACTCATGATGAACCAATCCCCGGCAATCAAAAAAGACAATCAGCATTGTCTTGATCATTGAACTGGACATCCTGGCCTTCTTGGGGCGAGGAGAGTTCGACGTGTGCCATTCCGCACTTTGCCTCTTCGTCTCCGGATCGTAACAAAGACCCAACTTTCGTCCCCGGTAATGACGTTATCAAGGAAAGCGGGGTTGTCTTCGCAGGTGTCCAAAAGTTCTTGGCAGGTTTCGACGCGCCTCGCTTTTTGATCGTCCGTTAGCACTTTTGGCACGAGCTTCGCGCACACCTTCCTCATTCCTAAAGACTCCGACACAATTTCGTGAACAATGGTTTTCGTAATGTCTAATGTTTCGGAAATTAAACGGACACTTAGACGACGGTCAGTGTTCAACAAATCACGCACACGTATCACATTGTCGTCGGAACTGGAGGTTGATGGCCTTCCAGCGCGGTTCTCGTCGTTGACATCTTCCCGACCTTCTGCGAAGGCCTTGTGTCATCGGAAAATTTGCCTGTCCGAAAGACAATCGACGCCGAAAGCCTTCTTCAACATTGGAATCGTTGATGATTCGCAGCACTCTCCTCCAGTTTCACACAAAACTTGATCGCCATCCGTTGCTCAAGCGAACGTTGCATTTTTTCTTGCACCGGGTCACTGTAACGACTCTCAAAGAACGAGCGATGCGACCGCTACAACGACCGGTAGCCAACTGACGCTTGTTGGATTTTGTTGCCAGATCCCCCCACCACAATCCCAGCACGTAAATCGCGGGCTGGCGCGTACAGTCTCGGAAAAAAATTCACTGACATTACTTTCCGGACAAACCCTGTATATACGACTTTACGTACGGAACGAACCTGCCTTTTATAGTAAGTGTTATGAAAGACTGTATAGTAAGACGCGTTTTTGGTTTGGTTTTACTTTTGCAAATATTTTTGACGAATTCTTGTGTTATCATTAGGGTCCGCAGAGTTTGCTACAACACAGGATCGAACTCGTAATCAGTCATGTCATTGACGGAAGGACATATAAGAGGCCAAAAGGCAGCAGTAAAAATATGTAAAAAAATAATAACATAAGATACCTATCACTTGTGTCATTCAGAAATACCGACTGTCTTCATGGCTTAAGCGTACGTTGCCAACAGTAACCTTTCTGCATTTCTTCTGGTTAAACGTGACCGATTCAACCTTTACATATGATTGTAGAAGAAAAATGATCGTTCCACATCTGCTGAAGTTAAAACTACAAATTCAAAATAGTTCACATGGACAGAGGACAACACACCACGCACATTATTTTTACGAATTTCATACAATTGTTCATATCACTAACAATTGTTTGTTGTCACTGACATCATTACATTATTTACATCAACAGCGGTCAATTCACGTGTTACTATTATTTCTATACTTTTAGCCATTGTTTGCAAAACCCATTTAATAGCTATAATATCGCGGTCTAAAAATCTGAAACACCTAAAATCCGTATCAGAACATTAACGACCTTATTACCGCGAAAATCTGTTGTTTCGTCCACTGTCGCCACAGAAATTCATTGCGTATGTCTTCTTTGATATTTCCTATGATACGTTGATATGTTTTCTGTAAATATGTTTTACGCAATGTGTGGCTACTAGACAATGGAAAATCGGATACGGATTTGGCTAAAAAAAAAAAACGTGTAAACTACGTTCCACGAACGACTACATGCCCAAAAGATTATGCACAAATTAAGCCAAAACTCCTCTTTTCTAATAGTATCAGTAATATTTCATTGATGGATATTCGTATCTAAATGTCTTTCAAACTCGCGACGTCTACGAAATATATATCAACGATTTCAAAGAATACACAAAATATGTGATCCGTCTATTGTAAAATCCTCGTAATTTTCGTGCCATTCTTGCAAAAATCCACACAAAATCAGATACTTTGTAAATACACCACATGACCTCTAAAGTAAATACATACACGGTGCAAAAGACGTATGTACACCTACAATTAGTTAGTCACTCACGACACATAAAACTATTTTAAACTCGATGTTCTACCTACCGTCCATTCGCTCGCATCGAATTAGCGTAAGATACTATGGAATCGTCGCTTGGATATATGGATAAATTGTATCTAGTCGTTCCTGAACCCGCACGGGAGTGGCGTACTAGAGTCCCAGTGCGCGTTACCAAGTGCGCCTTACGGTCAGTGACGTACGTATGCACGGGCAAGAAATACATGCGTACATAATTTACAAGGCCCTTAAAAATACGGTTTATACTTTAATTATCATATAGTTGTATAGTGCCGACCCTGCGTTGTAGTACACTTTCCAGACCCTAGTTATCATTTTCTTGGTATCCATTTTACTTTTTGTCTTACTCGTAAGGACTAAAAGTTTGCCGACTAAATACGTTTTTAAGAGTTCCCTTTGATCTGTATCTTACAGTGGCGGCTGGTGGCATTTGAGATTCTCGTAACTTCGTAAGAAAGCATGGGATTCACATCATGTTTTAGTGATTGATTACTAGACCTACTCGTAAGTAGAAGGTTATAATAGCAAAAAAAATTCAAATGAACCTTTTTGCTCAACAATTGGCCTTGCATTGTTTCGATTTGGTGCAGATTTAGTTTAGGCTGTATGGAAATTTTATAATTACTGTTTTCAATGCGTTTTTGTCAACTTATTCACAGTCAGCTCGAAAACTCTAATAAGAACATAAAACAAAGTCAGAAGCTTATGCAAAACTACTCGTGAAAATAGTATAAAATATAAAACAAACATGTTTATTATTGCACCGAAAGGCATTAACTTCCACCATATGTTTTATGAGAGAATACAGTCTTATGAGATACCAGTCAACAGAGTATACTTATTAAAAACAAAACATATACAAAGTGGTATTTAAATTCAAACATAAAGGATAAAAGGGAAATAATGGCTGTATATTTTTCTGAAATATGGTATAAAATGTGTTTCTTTTAGGGACATATTCGTCATAACGTTTTTATGTTCCTATAATTTTTACATTTTCATATACACAACGTTACATAAAGGGTCGTTATTTATATTTTATTAGTGTTAAAACACCAGTTTATAAAAAATTCTGTGATGTCTTTGCTTTCATTTCATTGGGTTCGCCTCATTATACATATGTATACTCGTAAATCAAAAAATATGTTATTCATAAAGTAAGTAATTCAGTCTAACAAAGCGTAAGAAAGATTATATAATACAGGTATGTGTTCGCCTTACCAACTGAAACAGCTGTGTGGTTAAATACAATTACGGTCGATCGAACGAGAACAATGAAAAAATTCGATATCAAATTCTACTGGAGTAGATGATAATCACACAACAATAGCGCGTATTTAATAGTGATTGCTTTCTGGAATGCTAACAGGTATAACGTATTGAAATCAAAAGAACAGATGCTTATTTATTACAATTGAATTATTTTACACCAATAATCATTTATTGCCTAATCATGGGTAAAATTTAGTTAAACACGAGGAATAAGAAAAATTAAAACGATAAAGAGGCTTACAAATATGCATGTCATCTATTTAAAAATATGACGACCAGAACTATTTTATTTAAACCGTTATATTTTTATATTTTTTTTTGAACTACACACATTTTTGGCACACTAGTTTTTATTTATTAGTAAGAATTACATCCTGGAGTGGGTACTGGAACCTTCGGCGTAGAAACAAAAAACTGGACGTTTTCCACGAAACACCGAACTACTACACTTTTCTCGACACGCGTTTCGCCAACCAAGTTGGCATCTTCAGGAGAAGATTAAAAAGTTTTAATATTCTCCTGAAGATGCCAACTTGGTTGGCGAAACGCGCGTCGAGAAAAGTGTAGTAGTTCGGTGTTTCGTGGAAAACGTCCAGTTTTTTTTTTTTTAAGGATTACAAGTTATTTTCGGGGGAAATTAAAAATTAAATGTATACAGAATGGGCAAGTTTCTTTCAAATGTAATTATCTTGCAAACGATTTTAACTGGGTACAACTTTTTTATGAAGAAAAAGTAGGACAGTTGATTTCTCTAATAGTTAAATCGATATATTAAGCTGCAAGAAAGTACACAATTTTAAGGAAGCGTGATGAGCTTTAGGTAGCGCCCTCGCTCTTGGTAGGTATTCGTGATATCAAAACTATGAACGAATTTAAATTTCTCACCTAAAGAAACCCCATAAATTCTTATTTCGTGCCATTATCTCATTTTTTCTGAAATTATAGAAAAAAATTAAATACAAAGTTAAAACTTTGACACCCTGTATGTTGGTACCGTCAACAATTGAACTAAGATAAGTTTAGTATTTTGACCTGAGGAATGTGCTGTTGCAACTAAAACCCGGCCCAATGATCGGCAACACCGGATTGGCCTCAAAATAAGGCTTTAACGAGTAATAAAAGCAGCTAAATTGTTACAACAGTTCATAAAAAAAACCGACGTTTTCCACGAAACACCGAACTACTACACTTTTCTCGACGCGCGTTTCGCCAACCAAGGAGAAGATTAAAACTTCTCCTGAAGATGCCAACTTGGTTGGCGAAACGGGTGCCGAGAAAAGTGTAGTAGTTCAGTGTTTCGTGGAAAACGTCCAGTTTTTTTGTTTCTACGCCGAAGTACCCACTCCAGGAACAATGGTTCATGCTAAAATTACCCTCTTAACTAACTGGAACCTCACAAACTGAATTAGATCCGTAAACACTTATCAGCATCAGGTACGTTTCAATGGTTGTCTCCTTAATTGACGTTCGCCGTGGTGAAAAAATATTTTTATATTGTGAACATGACCTTTCGATATCTACCGATGTAATATTCGCATACTAAAAATAGTCTTTGAATGCACCTAAGGGCTCTGAAAATGTACCGTCACAAATGTGTTTCAATCTGGTGAAACCGGCGTCTTTCTGTAGTACACTTGTGATATTTTTTTTAACGCGCTCATTTTTTACGTCATCTATAGCGTATAACACTTCATTTATTTCGTTCGCTATTTGCAGTAAGTCCACTAAAGGCCATGCACTGTCTTGCATTTTTTTCTATGGCTTCATGTGTTTTCATTAATTGTTTGTAGTATTTGAAAATCGTTTTTAAATCCGTTTCAACAGATATGTCTTGGAATTTTGTCAGCCTCGTTGAGATTGAACTCTAGTATTACAGCTTTTATTTGTTCAAAATATTTAGCATAATAAAAAGCTGCATCCAACCATGTTCCCCAGCGTGTAAGGATCGGCTGTGGTGGTTCGGGAATATCGAGACACCTGCTGTGGAATGCACGAAGACGTTTCGGAGATTTCAGAAACACTTTTTAGAACTTACTATTAGTATAACGACACCGCACTGTTCTGTAATCTTTGTATGGCGTAATACAAACCTTTATAGTTACCATGAATAACTTTTAAAGTCGTTTCAATGGACACATCTTTGAATTCGTTTCAAACATATTAGAAATTTGGTCTCGCTCTCCTTAATAGCTGCAGCTTCGGCAGGATTGAATTGTAAAATAACAGCTTTTATTTGCTGGAAATGTGTCGGTAATACGTAACCACTGCTGTGTATTTTTTAATGCACTTTGAATCGATTTTAGTAAGTCACTGCGTACATATATACATACATATACAGGGTTGGAACGTCCAATATTTCAAAGCCGAGCATTATAAGGTAGAAAAGAATAAACTCTTCGAGTAAAGGGAACTGACAGAGAAATATTATATCCATAGTTGTTAGACTGATATGTCATTTTAAAACTTTTATGAGCGTTATTCTCTGTCTTTCGTGAAAGGGTAGCAATAAAATATGTAGGCGGGACGCCCCGCCCATAAATTATAATGCGCACGTGTGAATTGAATTATTATATCGTTATTGGTCTACGGAAAATAAGCACTTAAGTATTCCCGTGCGCACGCAGTATCCTGAGAAGTTAAATGTTTGGGTTGGTGTTTTAGGCGATTCCATCGTTGGGCCATTTTTTATAAACGGTTCCGTAAATGCCAACAAATATTTAACAAAATAAAACAAACTGTTTACGGACATGAACATGAAAGACCACGAAATTTAAATGATTTACGGGCCAGAATTGTACAAGTCCTAAATAATATTTCCCCTGAAGTGTTAGAAGTTAGAACGCGTAAGTTAGAACGCGTAAGAACTGAGTTTTACGATAGACTAGGTTTTTGCGAAGCACAAAGGGACGACATTTTTGAACCACTTATTCAATGGCCATTTTTTTCATTCTTTCGACTTATAACAGGGTTGATTTATATTTTTATTTTTTTATTTTTTATAGAACTTCAATTTTATTTTCTTGCAGACCGGTTAGTTAAGGAATACAAAAAATTTGAAAATAAATACAATTATGTTCGTACACTTCTTTTAAGTGTATGGGATAATTGTAAAAGTCAGAATTACGTAAGAATTTCGTTTCATACAGCTAAGTCGATGTACACATCCATAGCTGCGAAAAAGTACTGAGTTGCATTCAAATTCGGCGATAGGCGTGTAGGTAATATCCCACTCCAAATTTATATTACGCGCATGTCTGATACGTTTCTAATACGTGCACAAGCGTGCAACAATGTGGCATCTAAATGTCTTTGTCTGTGCTTACTGGTGTCTTTTAACTTATTCTCTTCTACACATGTATCGCCAATATGTAAAGGTACAATTTCCTAGGGTGTATGTCTGTATGTGATGGTGTTTTTACATGTATCTTGTAAAATATTTGAGGTTAATTAATTGTATGCGTTGTTCTTCCATAATCTTTGTTGTATATATTTACTAAGAATAAACGGCAAGCAATACTACTTGTAGACCTAGAACTTGTTTAATTTTCACATACAAATGATATACGTACAGACGACATCCGCATATCCGAACTTTTCCGTTCCGCAAAATGTCACATTTTCGAACTCTCTTCACCTCCGGATAACCGAACTGCTGGCGCATGCGCAAGGGTTTTTCTGTCTCATTCGTCGTTCGACAGCGACATTCGACAGCGACAAGTTCGGTTGTGTGGAAGTACAAGTTTGGAAATATGGTGAGAAAAAGTTCGGAAATATGGTGAGTTCGGATATGTGGAGTTCGGATATGCGGATGTCGAGTGTATATGTATATAAAATACATATGTTACAAACTATTTGGTAATAAAACGTATGTACCTAAACTAACGGTTGAACGTATAACCAACACATTTTTTCCCCTTACAATATCTCTTCCGTAATATTTATATACCTACTATTAAATGAAATCATTGTAACATTAAATATAAACGAGTAATTAGGACCATACTTAGAGTTGATAGTATTATATTCGTCAGTAATTTCAAATAATATAAAAGATGTGATTAATTTAAGAACTTTAATTTGACAGGTGAAAGAAACGATCAGGGTTAATGGTATTTTATTTGACGGTAGTGGTAAAACATTGTCTTGATAAACAATAACATCATTGAATACATGATTCGAAAGCACAATAATGGAACCTTCTCGGATAGCATAATAATATTGACCTAATGATACCTGAACTAAACTTCTCACGCTGAATATATCACCGTAATGAGGAAATAATAAATATTTTATATGTACGTAGTTAAGTTTATAAAGTACCTGTTTGTTCTTTGTGTTGAACACCTGACAGTTCGTTTAATTTTTTCTCTTAATGGACTGATTATACACGACGTGTGATGGATTGGAGACAACGGTAAAAAGAAATTGTTTAATCTATGATTCTCGAACAGAGACAATTATGTATTTCAGATAATTAATACATCCGGAGAACACTATTTATTACATGTAGTATTTTGTTCATGGTATCAAATGGTAAACTTAAATACGAGGTGTGTAAATTAAGTAATAACACTGGCAACGTAGCGCCCGATCTAGCAACACTGCGGAGACGGGACTTGGAAGGGCGGTATGTTAACATTTACATGTATGAACATGTAATGTAAACATGTAATGTAAAGTAACCTTCAGTACAAGTTTGAACTTTTTAGAATAATTTGTTTGTTTTTTTGTGACTGTTTTCGTCAACCGGTTTTTTCTTGGACGCTGTGTCCAAGAAAAAACCGGTTGATGGATACTTTTGCAAAACTTCAACCCGCCTACGGAGACAGTGTTTTTTTTAAGAGCCCAGATTTTTTTTATGGTTTAAGGCATTCTCAGAACGAAGAGAGTCGGACGGAAGGCCTTCATCTTCAAGAATCGATGAAAATGTCGATAGAATACGGGATCTTGTGCGTTCAGATCGTCGGTTAACGACAAGAATGATCGGGGAAGAATTAAATTTTAATCACACCACTGTTCATCTGATTTTGACTAACGAATTGGGGATGAGAAAAATCTGCCCTTTACATCAGGAGAGAAAGGTGTCTTGACTTTTTGGAATCGATTGAAAATGATCCCCATTTTATGGAACGTGTCATTAGTACATTACATATTATAATACTTGGGTGTTTGAGTACGACCCGGAAACCAAGCGCCAAAGCATGGAATGACACACTTCAAGCTCTCCAAGATCCAAAAAGCAAGAATGAGCAAGTCGAAGATTAGCATGCATTTGCATGCTGATTTGCTTTTTTGATAGCCAGGAAATTGTCCACAAATAGTTTGTGCCTCCAGGCCAAAAGGGTCATGCCTGTGAGACCAAACACAATTGGATGTCGCATCACGATAATGCGCCTTGTCACACAGCCTTTTCCAGTAAAACATTTTCCTGTGGCTCCTCAGCTTCCTTATTCGCCTAACTTGAGTCCTTGTGCCTTTTTTCTCTTCCCGAGATTGAAGAACCACCTCAAGGGCTGTCATTTTGGGACCATAGAAAGCATTTAAACGGCTGTAACCGTTCAGCTGAAGGCTTATTCCAGTATATGAGTTTCAGCACTGCTATGAGGAATGAAAGAACCGTCTTCAGCGCTGTGAGGCTTCCCAAGGAAGTTATTTTGAAGGGGACAATACTTACTGAATTGTAATTCTATTCGATAAAAAAAATTAAAAAAGCAGTCTCATGTACACACCTCATACAATAATATAAGTTACAGTGATAGTTACATTGTGTTACAATGGTAATACATTCGGCGAGTTTACTTGTCCATGTTATGGTAATATTTACAAAATAATTCTTTTAGAAGAGTATACATTAATTGTCTCATTGTGCCCAGGGTTATATACATACATATACAGTAAACCTAAAGTAGTGCGCCTAAAGTATGAAATAAATTCAGTAAATGTGAAACAAAAAATTTTTTGGAAAAAAATCCTCGAACAGGTCGAGGATTTTTCGTGTGTTTAATAAAAACACACATTTTTGAGGGAACGTCTATTATTCAGATGTTTTTTTGTAATGACGTCATCAATTTTTTTTTTGAGTAATGACGTCATCAACTTATTTTTCAAATGGCAACCCCCATTTTTTTTAATTTAATTTGAGAGACCCTTTCATTGTCGATTTACGCTATAAAAATGTTGCCACCTTACATAACAAAATTTTTGAGTAAATGACAATTGAATCTTACAACATGAAAAATATATTTTTCACAATATATAAACGAAAAATTCTTTACTAAGCAAATACAATTTTAAATTAAGCGTTCGAAATGCCGTCCAGTAACTTCTTGGCAATATGCAAGCCTGTGTACAAGTACTGTGTCTTCTTATACATTCTGAATAACTTCCGGGGTAATGGATCCCATTTCATCTCTAATGCGATCTCGTAGTTCGGTTAAATTGTGTGGTCTTCTGTAGTAAACTTTTGATTTCAAATAACCCCATAAAAATAATCAAATGTTTTAAGATCTGAGGATCTCGCGGGTCTCGCGCATAATGCGGGGGTGCTCCGTCTTGCTGAAACCAGAGTGTGTTATCTGGAATGTCAGGATCTTTCTCGTTTGGGAAAATTACTGCAAACGCTGGAACTAGATCATTTTGCAAGAACTCCAGATATATTCTTATTCGGTTTGCGAGCCCACACATTTAATTTCTGCGGATGTTGAGTATGTGCTTCGATGATCCAATGAGGATTCGTCCGACTCCAATACCTGCAATTTTGACGGTTCACTCTGTCGTTTAGACAAAATATGGCTTCATTGGAAAAATGTATTTGCTGGTGTAAATTTGGATTTGTTTGACAAAGATTCATTATGGTTTCACAGAATTGCAGTCGCCGGTCGGGGTCGTCTTTGTTGAGTTCTTGCACAAGCTGAAATTTATAGCTATGATAGTTTTCTTTCCTCAGGATACAAAAGTTAATGTAACACGTTACATTAACTTTTTGCACAATTTAATGACAAATCTTCTAATTAACTGACAGTAAAAACCATGGATACGTCAAAAAACTTAATCTGATAATTTTTTGCTTAGCAACGTACTTTTTTGCAATGTTTTATTTGTGTTCAGTTTTTTTCAGAAACTTTCGTTTATTTATTGTGAAAAATATATTTTCCATTTTGTAACATTCAATTGTCTACTCAAAAATTTTGTTATGTAAGGTGACAACATTTTTATACCTTTATATCGAAATGAAAGGGTCTTTCAAAGTAAATTAACAAAATGGGGGGGTTGCCATTTGAAAAATAAGTTGATGACGTCATTACTCAAAAACAAATGACATCTGAAAATAGACGTTGCCTCAAAAATGTGTGTTTTTATTAAACAAAATCGACCTGTTCGAGGATTTGTTCCAAAAATTTTTTGTTTCACATTTACTGAATTTATTCCATACTTTAGGCGCGCACTGTAGGAATGACCCTGTAATATAGTCTCATTATCATATTCATTTATCGAATTTCTATGATGCGTGTAATGAACAAGTAAAAAAATATAGTGATATATTTGAATTAGATGATGTCTTGTACTTACAGAACACATTTTTAAACACACACTTGCAATAATTGGTAGGTACATGTGAAAAAGTGTTTAACTTTGTGTTTGTTTCCACGCCAAATGTTCCAATTATCTACCAAAAACAAACATCTGTGTCATCGTTAACACAATAATCCTTCAATACAACATATTCGGGTTTATTTATTTTTTAATTAACATATTTAAATAAGTTAAATAAAATAATAAATCGTCACATTAAAACTACTTTCGTAAAATGCCATCCGAAGTTACGTGGATTAGACCTTTGTTAAAAAAGTTACAGAATGATTTGCGTAAAATCATAGGTGTAATAACATATTAACATGAAATACGCGGTAGATATGCTTATTCCAGAAAAAGTTAGATGTTAAATTAAAATTCACTTGATTAATAATACAGTAAAAGAACTCTGGTTAGTTAAGCATATGGAGCATACAAATAATATATTCTGTAGTGTAAAAGTATCATCAATTCCTTGTAGTTTCTTTACAACTTACTTTTATTTTTTTGAAGAAGGTGAAAATTAGGTAAAACCAATATGTAAAATACCACATACATAATCTTTTTTTATATCAGATTATAACACAGATGCAAAATAATATTCCAGAAACGCGACCAATAAATATTTAAATAATCTTTACCGCTCCCGTTGTATAAAGACAACACAATAGGAAGCAGAGTATTATAAAACAGAGTACATACATAATTCATAGTTAAATGTCATTTAAATGTACAAAGTCTCGGGACGAATGCTAAAACTCTTAACGTTTATAAAGGTAGGCACAACCCGTTCTGGTATTCTGAAAAAAATCATCTTTCAGCCACTACCTTAAAAGGGAGAATGGCTGCAGAGGAATTCCTGTTATTTATTGATAAAGATCTAAAACGTAAGAGAATAAAAGAGATCTGGTTAATTTTAAAACAAGACCTCCTATTGTAAAGGTCCACTTCGTTTGTACAAGGCGAAATGGTTATACCTAATGTGAATGTAGATTGAAGCTTCCATGATGATAAACTAAAAGGTGTAAAAAAAATAGGTTTTAAAGTAGGGTTTATGTCATAATAAATACATTTCAAATATAGTGATTTACTTGTTTGCTATTTAAATGTCCGCCATAATGTTCTCAACACGTGGGAAAAAAATGTCTAGATATCGTAATTTTTTTAGGTGATCCATTCTACACCTCGGAGTATATAAGAGTGTATTTTGATATTGGTCACGTCATCAGCGTTACGGGAGAATTAAAAACACACACACCACAAACAATGTAAAGCAAGGTATGAGAATTTTGAGACATAAACAAATATTTGAAAAGGTATGCTAACTTGAGTAAAAATAATAGCAAATAATTGGAAACACGTATGGAATTGAAACCGCAATTGGAATGATTATTATGTAAATTATAACTTTGTAATAGTAATTAAAGAAAATTAATTAAAAAAAAATAATAGTTTAAAACAGGAAATACTTACTTTATCATAACTTATTTCCGAATTTAGCTACTTACCAACTGGTCCATAATAGCTAAACAATAAAAACAGTCGATTCATTTCTTTCTAGAAAATTTGTGAAATATTTTAAATAAAAAAAAAATCATTTCACTCTAGAACGTTCCTTTTTGCAACGCCCTGTATATGTATAGACGGTTTAAGCAGTTTTCAATGATTGTGTAGTGTTATGAAATTCTTAAATAAGGCCATTTACCTTATCTGGATCATAAAAACAAATTGTGTATGTACCTTACAAAATACTACACATTTTATTTATACTTTACTTCATTGTATAGTCAGTAAAATACCTAAAACACAAATTTATTTATCAGCAATTTGATCAAACTAAAAAATACAATAAGTATAATAATTATTCTAAACGTGTTCATAAAAGGTTTTATAGAAACATAAATATAATAACGCGTGTACCTATTATAAAAAAATCGTAATAGTATGATATTAAATTACCTGCATACAATTACGATTAAAATTCCTGCTCAGTTATAATGGATATCAGTATGTTTATATAATTTTCCAAAGTATACTTTGCCATAATAGATGCTGGTTGGGTAACAATAAAAATAATAATAAATTTTCATTTAGAAAATTGCTTGTCATCTTGTGTTATTTTTACGGCTCCATTTTGTAACAAAATGATGCCCCGTACAATGAGACAAGTAAATTAATGTGGCGTATTTCATTTATGTGTCTCAGGTGCTTGGGCAAGGTATGACGAAGTTATAGCCGTAGTAACTGTCAAACTGTTCCCTGGGCGATGAGAAATACTTTACGGTCTAGATATTTTTGCTAATTTTTATAGGTTAGTAGATAAATCACAAATATTGGATGATGTATTAGGATATAAAATCTTAAAGACGATACTCTCTGTCTTCTAATATTATAGTTTTAGTTGCAATATACGAGGTGTGTAAATTAAGTAATGAGACTGGCAACGTAGCGCTCGATTTATCAACACTGCGAAGACGGGACTTGGACGGGCGGTAGGTTAATATGTGATTCATCTTCAGTACAATTTTGAACTTGTTAGTCATGTATTCATTCTTTGTGACTGTTTCCGTAAACCAGTGTTTTCTAGTGCGTTTTAAAAACGAGTGATTCATTTTGAGCAACGGTGTGCTGTCAGGTTTTGCTTCAGGCTTGAACACAGCGCAAAACTTCAACACGCATACGGAGACAGTGCTTTTTCAAGAGCCCAAGTTTTTCGGTGGTTTAGGCATTCTCAGAAGGAAGAGTCGATTGAAGATGAACCATGCAGTGGAAGGCCTTCATTTTCAATAACCGATAAAAATGTCGATAGAATACGGGATTTTGGGCGTTCAGGTTCGTCGGTTACCGATAAGAATGATTGGGGAAGATTCTGACTAACGAATTGGGGATGAGAAAAATCTGTGCAAAAATGGTTACAAAAAACCTTTCGCAGGAACAAAAGGACATCAATAGAGAAAGGTGTCTTGACAGGTTGGAATCGATTGAAGCTGATCCCCATTTTATGGAACGTGTCATTATTGGTGATCAGACTTGGGTGTTTGAGTACGACCCGGAATCCAAGCGCCAAAATGGCACACTTCAAGCTCTCCAAGACCCAAAAAGGAAAGAATGAAGTCGAAGATCAAAAGCATGCTAATTTACTTTTTTGATAGCCAGGAAATTGTCCACAAAAAGTTTGTGCCTTCAGGCCAAACAGTAAATCAACACTTTTACAGAGAGGTTCATGAAAGACTTCGAAAAGGGGTCATGCGTCGAGACCAAACATCAAGAACAACTAAATGTTGCATCACGACAATGCGCCTTGTCACACAGCCATTTCAGTAAACGAGTTTTTATCCAGTAAAAACATTCCTGTGGCTCCTCAGCCTCCTTATTCGCCTGACTTGAGTCATTGTGACTTTTTTTCTTCCCAAGATTGAAAAATCACCTCAAGAGACTTTATTTTGGGACCATAGAGAACATCAAACGGCTGTAACCGACCACCTGAAGGTTATACCAGTATATGAGTCCCAGCACAGCTATGAGGAATGGAAGAACCGTATCCAGAGCTGTGTAGCTTCCCAAGAAAGTTATTTTGAAGGAGACAATACTGAATTGTGATTCTATTCGAATGAAATAGAAATTTTATTCGCGCCTACACACTTTAGTAGAGAGGTGCGCCAACATTTAAACGAATTTATTATCTCGTCGATGGATTAGGCAAAGGGGTCAGTTAGAGTGGCCTGCTAGGTTGCCTGACCTAAGCCCTATAGACTTCTTTTTATGGAGTTACCTAAAACAAAGAGCGTATATGAATAAGCCCAACAGTATATAAAAAAAATAAAAAATAAAATTAGATATGAAAATCAACAAATACTCCTATACTTTTTTTCTTCGTTTTAGTACAGGTAAAATAGAAGCTTATTTTTTAAAAAGCATTTTTTACATATAATAAAAAAACATATAGGCTAGAAAGTACTTAAGTATATCTATAAAAAAAACTAGTTTCATAACTGAACGTCATTTGTATTATGTCTATTAGTCAAGTTTCTATTCTCCATTAAAAAGTAGCGCATTGTGAGGAACATCACATACCTAAGAATTATATTTCAATTCATCATCGTAATATTTCTTTGTCACGCCAGTGTATGTCAGAGCGCAAGTGGTTTTTTATTGAAAACCCGCTTGAAAAAGCCGCAAACAGAAAAAATGATAATAACATTCCCCACAATGTTTGTAATATCTCATAATTGTTATGTATGAAGGAAGATATTATGGGAAAATAATAATTTCGTGACCGTTGACCCGCGATCGTGTCGGGACGGGAGTGGGAGGGAACCAGTTCCTCTAGACTTTTTCATGTTTTATTCTGTATAATTATATGGTTCTCGTTTTTCATCATCCATCATCTTGATAACACTGATTTGTTGGCCGTTACATTGCTTATCTGATTCCCATCGATTTATCTGTACATAATTGCCAACCTTGTATTTATTAGAAACATCAATAATGGTGATTCTGTTTGTTTTGTTGTGATCACATTATTTCGATTATTTGCATACTTTTTTTTATGATCTGACTCACAACGTCGAAATTATTATCGATGAATTTGAAAGTTGTTTCAAGGCATAGTGGCTGCGTGTATCATTATCCTAATAAGTTGGAAAGTTTTGCGAGGTAATAAATTATTATACATTTCACGACTATTTTTATATATTTGGCTTACATTTTAAAAGCATTGGTAAGTATTATACTAACAGCAGAGTTTCGTAACCACGATAAATCATTTAAATGAGTTACGTTACTGATACATATAATTGATTTTTTAATACGTGCATCTGTGTGTATTGGGAGAGCCGCTGATTAAAATGTTTTACAAATTTAGATATTTGTTAAATTGGTCCATTTAAAAGTACCGGTATACTAATTAATTCCTATATTAGTTGCTGTTTCTTTTGCGTCATTAATTGTTTATACCAGATTAGTCTTCGGAATGTTTGGTTTTAAAATTGTTTTCTTATACCTGTAAATTGGAATGTGTTCGAAGTGATATTGAAAACCAGTTCCTAGTTATTTTTTATCACTCCTTAGATTTACCTGTAAGTTGTAAATATTATAATTGTGTAACAAATACATACATTCAAGGATTGATATATCCGTATACTCGTGTTAATGCATATGTATGTAATGTATTTCAACATTATAAATTACTTTAATATACACAGTCACCTACTTCCATATCTAAATTAGTTTAAGCCTTTGTCTAACCAATTTTAAGGAACTTCTAGAAAACAGATTATATTTCATATGAGATAAATGACTCGTCAAAATATTAGATCGAATTTAAACGCCCTGCTGTCTCCAATATTGCCAGGTTTTTCTTTTCTTAGTTTTGTTACTTTATTGGTTATTTTTATTAGTTGTCATTTTATTAGGTTGTATTTAAATCTAAACGTAGTTGAGGATTTATTCTAATTACTGCAAAGTAACATCATTTGCCTTTCAAAGGACCCCGAACAATGTACATTCATTTTGCTTTCCGTTAAATTTTCTTGAAACTTTGGATTTAACTAGTTATTATCATATACCATATATTATTTTGTTTGGACAAAATACGTTTATTTTTGTTTTTGATCAAATGTCTTTGATTCAAGTGACTATTATGACGCTGACCAAAAATTGTAAGTGTGACAATCATCCCGAATATTCTGTTTTAGAGACACATCGCTTTAAAATGCTGAAAACGATTTTTTTATGTAAAATACGTATCTATACAAAATACACTGTAGTACAGTACTAGAATGGGTACTGGAATCTTCAGCGTACAAACAAAAAACTGGACGTTTTCCACGAAAAAATCGAACTAAAGCGAAAAAAATGCAAAAAAAAATACTCTTAAAAACCCATTTCTATTACTGCCGACTATAATTATTATGATGTTCTTATCTGCAAGATGTAGCACATGGATGTCTTTTGAACCTTTAAGAATGGTTGGCATTTAAAAAGTGTACGTAAAACATGCTTGAAGTGGAGACAAATGAAGCAAACTGGTTTCAATATTTACCTTCTATTTTTGTTGTAATTTAAGTTTATAGCACTGACTGATGTAAAACTGTAATTGACATTTGTTCAATGAAAGACATTTAGAACGGTAGATATATAATGTCCAAACTATTATGGGTATGATTTTCAAAAGTAAATTATCAGTTAGTGAATTGCGAAAAAAATTAGGGGTGACTTTAAGCACTCATTAATATATTTTTTTCTTATCAACTTAATTTCCTTCCATTATTGAGTTTTGCTTTAATATATGCCAGAATATACTATTTATTCGCATTATATATCGGAATATTTAAAGTTTAATGACATATAACTTCTTAAAGAAAATTCTGATATGTCCAACTGTCAACAACTACCAGATGTCTTTACCGAAAGCACACTCTAATGGTAAAACCATTAAGCTCAATGTACCGAGAATGATTTCCCATTTATCGTCAATTGTCATTAGCAGAGTTCGGACATACGAGGTTTTAATCTTGAACGACTTTAACAGTAAACATGCATATGTATTCATCGGATGTAAACGCTATGCATTAATTAATGACAGTTTTCAATATATTTGGATATACGTGGTTGAAATAACTCGTTTCGCCCTCACAAACATGAATGTATTTGAATGCAGTGCAATTATGGTTGTAGTAATAATTATATGACACAAAAAAAGCAAACTGCACTTCGGCGGTAGTATTTGGTCTTGTATATCATACCAGAGAAAACATTCCATGAACAGAAACTGCTCAGTTAAAGAGTAACCGCGCACGCGTATCCTGGAAACCTATAAGGAGCGATACATTAATGAAAGCCATTCAAGTCACCACGTATGTCCAAAACCACGTATGTCCAAACCCACCATTAAAACCACGTATGTCCAAACTCTGATATTTAAATACCTACATCACACTGATAAAGTACGTTACTGCAGGAATAAATATGTAAACTAGTAAAATATTTTATCATTTTTGACTTGAAAAAAGACTATATGCTTTTATAAAACCAAAATTAATTGATAAAAAATGAAGGATATAGTATATAAAATAATCAAGACGTCTGAAAGAGCTAGCGAATAGGACAAATAATGATATGTACAAAAATGGTTTAATTCGGTGTAGTAGCCTTATTTCTCTAAATAGTCAGAAGTCTAAAAGAGAGGGCTCAGTTCTTTTGAAACGCGCAGTACTTATGGTAATTTCAACTTTCTCATTAAGTTGTACACAGCGATATTTACCATTAACGGCCGTCAGAGACTAAATACGTTCACCAAACATCAGGCCGTTAGTAAAGTTAAAGCAGCTAATTTGTTACAGGCCGTGCGTATATTTGTTGGTTCTGTTGTGGCTGCCGGTCGTATTTTTTCCCCATTGAAATCGGGGTCTACGACCCGACGCCAGAGGCTGCACATTGTGTACGGCCACCACCTTTGACCTCGACATACCACCTATACCTGTTCTCGGGAGGCTAATCCGTGGCGGGTACTGACGTCTGCGGGTAGACGGGTAGTTCAGAAATTTACAAACTCGGATTTTTTATTCCTTACACAAATTATAAATATAGGTTATCATTAGAGATCGTCGAGCGCGGAGTGTAAAAGGATCGTAATCAGTTAACGAATGAAAATATTAATATGTTTACATAAATTATGTAGAAACATAGTACTATTTTTACCAAATAGTACGGTTAAGACAAGGATAAAATACCTATATAAATTAAGATAACACGTAACAATGGCAACACTTACCCGACAAACGTCAGTGTTGACACAAGGTTCCCATGGCAGGTTGGGGTGGCTGTCACTAGCAGTGTCACTTTTTAACGCACCAATTAAAAAAATAGCTACTGAACGCCCGCAAGGATCGGTAGCTTCGTCTATAATAAAATACACGAAATTGTCCGCAAAGTCTTCGTGTATTGATGTCACTACATTGTTGTAAACCCGATCGACATATGCAAGTCTTAACGTACTTTCATGAGGAGTTTTTCGGTCCATATAAAAACTTTCGGACCATAAAAAATTTCTAAAAACTTACGTAACTTGGGGTTCTCTAGTTTGTTTAATGGAATATTACTTGCAACAAGGGCTTCTGTAAGTTCATAGAAAAATAAGGAGTCAGAGGCGCTGGACGAGGCATGGCTTTTCAGATGTCTTGTTACGTTAGTTTTATCTGAAGAATTTATAATGCGTTCACACACAGTACAAAAAAGGTCATTTCCTTGAATACATATGTCCCTAAAACCCTCGGGATCACTGTCAAACCACGTTTGAAATACTTCCCGTCTGTTTCTTTTCACCTTTGGCATGGTACCTCACTTTATTCACTTCTCCCCTCAACTAATAATCATTAATATTTATAAATTTATTTAAACACACGGCGAATACAACACACGGCGAATACATAAAAACGAAACGTATCAACGCGATGCAATACCGGCGACTGTCTGTTACAGCGTGCCATAAATAACTAAAATTGCTAGCGCAGTTTGGGTAATGCAAGTCAGCTGTGAGCTGTGAATGCTAACGAGTCAAGGGTAGGACATGCACAGTGTCGGCCCTGTGACATTCGCGCTTGGTAATAAGTAATAATATTTAATAATGTACTATGATGCAACATAATTTCTGTGAACATATTAACATTTTCAATCGTAAACTGACTACGGGCCTGATACACTCCGCGCCAGCACCAACTCTAGTTACCATAATGAAACAACAACAATCGATAAAACACAAACCGTGGTGTACGAGTACGATTGCATTAACACTACTGATTGCTAGTGGATTAGTATTGGTTTTATTTTGATTTTCCTGAAGAACTTGGACATCAGTTAATTCTTGCTCTTCCTTATCTCGGGAGGTCGATTACAGACCCTTTTTTTTTAAGTAATCGAATTGTGATATGCTTTCATTTTACAAGAGCCTATTCTCAAACCCATTCTCGTACCAAGTCTTCGTAAACTAACAGTGTTCTACTACATTCATAATTACATTGTACTAAACTTACTCTTATTTGCAGATCCATTTTTAAGTTTAAATCGTTTGAATTTACTTTAAGATCAGTTTTATTTTGAGAATAATTCACTAAATTGTAATCGATTTGTTTTGACACTTGTGTCCGTAGTTATAATGACACTTATTTTCCACTAAAATCCCATTATTGTTGCAACTGGATTTCAATTCCTTTATGCAATTATTTCAATTTCCTAATTGTGTAAGAACTTAAAGTACTTATATCAGTACTGTGATATACATAAGTGACTTTATAACAACCTTGTACTAGGCAGGGTATGTAACGTGTGTGTAACATTTTGAAGTACTTAACCTAAAAAATAGAAGAAAGCCATGTCGTCGTTTGAGATCCAGCATCACACAACTCAGTTTTTGGCCAAACTGGGTTCATAATTTATTTCCATTCAACTAAAACTTCACACAACTAAAATCTGGCAGCACAATATTTTTCCTCTACTGTAAAGTTGCGAAAACTGAGTTGTGTGATGCTGGATCTTAAACGACGATATATTCAATGATTTTGATGACAATTTTAAGGCAAATAAAACCATGAGAGGCTTTGCTAATTTGATTGCAATTATTTTGTATTATATCACTATTAATTTATTTGCTGATTTAACTAACCAGTGACTCTAGTTAACAGCTTTGTTCATCCTATTGTGGAAAATAGTTATTTTGAGAGTTGTTGGAATATTATCAAAAAAGTTCGATCGTACGAAAAATTTTCAGTGGTCATCTTGTAGTCGCCATTATTAGTATTTTTTTTAACTTGGTATAGGATTCGTGTCGTATCTTATTCATATTCGTATCGTCATATATACTGAATGTGTATGTAAAAAAAATTGTCTCAATTCTGTTAATAGAGAATAGGAAAAAATCTGTAGCGAAATTTAATACAAATAGAGAGAAGAGGAAGAGAATAAGGAAAAACATCGTTTAGTCCAACCAAAGTTATCATCCTAATTATTATTAAACTAATTGGAATACTTACATTTCTCAGCCATCTTGTCTCCGTCATTAAACAAAAATGGTTGAGGTAGATGAGTTAATTTTCATCGATCCCGAGTATTTATAATCATTTTATTTTTGTGAATTATCCTTGGTAATAAACTTAATTTTTATTCGATAATCTAATGTGTATTTTGTACCGTACCCGTTTATTATCCCTCTTATTCATATTATTCTTTGCAATAATTAACAAACTCTTTAAATACGGTTAATCTTAAATGTACTGGATAATTACCCAATCTTGGTTAGCATTTCACTAATTTTCAGCTGTTGACGTTTATTTTACAGTTGTAAAGAGCGTGTTTAGTTATGTTAGATTTATGGATTCGTTCATATTCCAAGTGAGCCATGTGTTCATAAAATTAAGTTAGAATTAGTTTATTCAATTTTTATATTTCTTTCCGGAAGTCATGTTTATTTCTTTACAAATATTTCTTAATTCTCGTGTAAAGAGAGATTGGTACTGTTAAGTAACAAGATTTTAATTCTGAACATCTGCTTTTAGAAAGTCATGGAATTATTTTGTTAAATAATTTATATACTAATTAGGTTGAGTAGGTAACTGTTATTTTTGGCTATAAAACATTATTTGATACAGTTAGTTATATATTTTTTCATTCGTTTTAGTTTCATTATAGTATTATTATCTGCGTATCTGATTGAATATTCACATGATATACGGATACTTCTCTTCTTTACAGATCAAACTCTGACTCATTTTCTTTGTGTCTAATGACTAACACATACATATATTTGTATCTATAATATATGTATTCTACATCTACACCAAATTTAGAAATAATCTCTTTATAAACATCATCACATTTCTGAACCACATCCAACATAATAATCAATATAATGTGGTATTTTTCTTATAATTTGATGATCTCACACATAATGTATCCATTGCCATCATTCCATGGGTTTTCTTTACCATTTGTTGCCATTTTTGTTGCCGTTGTTACCAATCCAGCTCTTAAAACGCTTGAAACGTGTGTTATCGTCCTTTTGGAGCCATTAGGTGATAATTGGTGAGGTCTATGATTTGTCTTTCAGTATATTTTCATTATCTTTTTCAAAACCAATTACATAGCTTTTTTTTTAACTACTTCATATAACGAAATTAAAGGATTGGTGTGCATTGATTTTATCGGATTAATAAGAACCGTTTTCTTTATACACATTTTCAATAAAAATGTTGGTTTTGTGACTTCTAGCTTGTAGCACTTTTACAGATGATTATACTATTATTCAGGGTTCTTCAGTGTCAGTACATGTGTATTTAAAAAAACATAATTTGTCCTGCAGTGGATGACCCTCAAGAGATGATAGATGTAGACCTCGGAACTCCTACGGTCGAGTTTATTTCACTGTTTAGCATCGCAGCGGGCCATGTATGGTGGTAATGACTGATTGAAATTATGTTTAATGATTAATTGCGTTTATATTCCGTTGTATACATTTCTACTCCGCTGTACTGGATTATATTTGTTTTATCAATTAGCGTGTTTGTACAGGTGCTTAGTGTACATCCACCGTGTTTGCAGAACGTATTAATAACATTGACAATTTCTAATTATTTCCAAGCTATTTTCAGAAGCCTGAATAACATATTTGCTTATAATTATTTCTTGTGACTCGTTCTCAGAGTCTTGGCATGGCGAAGGATAACGATGAAGGTAAAATACACTGTCGACTTTTATATTAGCTCAGTAATAGAAACTTTTTTGATCATCACCTGTCAAGTGTTATTAATATTATTAAAGAGAAAGTTAGGTACCTACGTGTTTGCCTAAATGTAATAAATGAAATATCTATTTAAAAGTGTGCATTTATTAATTTTGATAGTGTAGTAATTGTTGTGTAACTAGAGAAATTAGTTAGATCTTAGTCTTAGAAAGGCCTAGAATTCTTGAGACAGACGATGACTCCTTACGAGAAAAAATACTTTCCTTGTAGTGGCTATACCGGGTGTCTACGAGGATAGGGTACACTCGATATCTTTTCAACGGAAAGAAATAGGCTTTTTGGTGTTTTCACTGTTGCAAATAGTTGGAATTTCGAGTCTTTTAGTGTTTTTCACGTTTTTCCACAGCCAACTAGATTCGAAAAATAAATAAGTCCTTTGATTCTTAAGTTGGATACCCTGTATATTTTTGTTCAATTTCAATTTACAGTCCATTCTGACTAAGAAGGAACCAGGTTAGTCGATTTTTATTAGACATTTTTTTTTCAAAATTTAAGTTTTTATGGATGAAAGGTTAGTCTTTGGTAACTACTAGTTTATACTGCGGGTTATCATTAAATATTAAATTATTGTTTGTACTAGGTGACTACAAAATTAAACCAAATTACGAAAAAATTAAATTTTCTATAAATAGTCGTTATGCAAAAAAATGCAAATTTTTGTATATTCGTACGCAAAAGAGTGGGCTGATTTAAAAAAATAAATATAAAACAGATTCCTATTAAAAAAAAAAACAAACAAAGGTAGCTGTCACAATTAAAAAAATGGAAACTACCAGAGCATACAAAAAATGTGTCAAACAACTTTTATTTGGAAAAGTTTCCTTTAAAATAATTGATTAAAAATATATAGGCATTATTCCATACTTGCAGGCCCCTGTATTCCTAAATACAGGAGCCTTACTTGCCTCTTCTGCTATAAATGATAATTATTTTCATGTTACAGATAATCTTTTTTACAACCGCAACAGAAACGTTATTTAATATTAAATATATGTAACAAAAATTACATACTGTCGCAAATGTTAGTTTACACGTTAGTTTACTGGGTATGTTGACAAGAAAATGTTTCAAATAAAAGTTTGTAAATTCGACAAAATAACAATGGTTTTTTTCACTTCTTCATCAACCTGTTGGTTATGTCAGTCAACTATGTCTTTTTCAATGAAAACACATATTTTTTGTTGCCTATAACATTTATAAAAAAAACGACTTTTGCCTGAAACATTTTGTAGCTACTTCTTGACTTTTTGAAAGAGTAGTGAGTAGTTACAGCGTGTACACTAAAAAAAAAAAAAAAAACACCCAGCGAAAAAAATAGAATAACAAATTTTAATTCACTACAATAGGCATCGCGGGCGAACAATTACAAGATATTCAAGTAGAACGGCTAAAACTGCCTGCGGTCATAACAGGCAAAAACCCTCGCCCTTGATCCTACCCGAGGCCATTCACGATAGATGGCAGGCAAGCCATCTGGTCGACACCACTAGAAGTGAAATGAGAATCTGATACTCTAGTAATATAAAACTTTTTTTTCCCATTGTTTTAGATAAATCAGTAGGTATCGTTCTTGAACCATGTAGGAATGCTTACATACTAAGTATTATAAGCTTACAACTAGAAAATCGTAGACTTATTTATTTAATTTATTCATTCAATGTAGTTATCAGGTAACGCCGAATATTCGTAAGTACATGACAGCATAAAACTTCATGATTACCTTCGGGGGGCGAATTGTAGTTAACAATTGCTAATTTAATTATGCTTAAAGTTGAAGGGTTTCTGAAAACTCATTAGAGAATTTATGAAAGTAATATTTAATTATTTACTTGTAATAGTAAAATATATTTACTACAACGTTTGTTATCTCAGACAGATTTAGACAAAAAAAATCAGCAAACTTACGATGTACAAAAAAACGATCAAAAGTTTTGGGACATTAGAAACAGTTCACAATGCTAAACCATTATTTATGCAGAAGTGACATTATTATAAAAAAAATACAGTACAACCTCAATAATCCGAAATAAATATTGCAAAGTTGTTCGGATTATCTATTTGTTCGGATTATCAAAAATAAATAATTTTTTGTATGAAACAGAACGCAAACACAATATTTATAGTAAATTATCTTAAAGTATATAAATACATTTTTTTTGGTTTACTTGAAGACGATTCATCAAATAAGTATGACTCATCTGAAAATTCTAAAAGTCGGGCTAGAAAATGCATTGATTTCATAGTAACATAAAGAAATTAAAATAAACTCACCCCATTTCTGAAGGGTTGAGTAGAAAAGTTGCTTATTCCACAAATTTGAATGTTTAATTTTATGTTTAGTGTAAAGCAAACTATAATGTACTTAGTCTGTATGTTATTATCATATTATCCCAGTTAAAATCTCCAACAAAGCCCTAAACCTGTACGATGTTCGGATTATGACTTCGAGCTCCGACTGTTCGGAGTAGCGGAGGTTCGAACTAACGGATGTTCGAACTAACGGATGTTCGAACTAACGGATGTTCGGATTATCGAGGTTGTACTGTACTACCTTTACTCTATCGACACTCCTGTCATATCTATTAAATGTAGTTTCAGTATGTACATTACCTATTTTGCTTCAGTTTTCTAAAACAAATATGTTCCTAAAATATTGGTGTGAAATATATATTGTTTTAATTTATGTTCATTGAGTATTTAATTATATATTTCATATGTTCTTATATGTCTCCAAAAGAATGAATTCTGTCAGTTTGGCAGAACTAGAAAATGTGACTTTTTATTCGTTATATTGAAATCAATACATTTTTTTTTACTTATAATTAAACAACTTGAAATAATTATAACGGAATAATCACTGAGAAATTTACTTTTTTTTATTTACAAAACGCGTTTCGCTGGATGTGTTACAATTCACACATATTATGCTAATATATTCTGTTGAATGTGAACACTGATTAAAATATCCTGTTTGTTATTTGCTACCAGCAATTTCCATTAGCTAGTCATTTAATAGATCTGTTTGAAAATTGGTATGTTTATATCTGTCTGGTGTCCAAAAAATTTGTTCCTTAAAAAATATTTCTATTTAGACTAATGAGGCTTTTAAATTAATTACAAGCAACTCATGCTACATCATTCATGGAACAAAATAATATTTAAATAACCCAGCTAACAGTTGCACGAGCAACAGCTACTTAATTAGTTAGGTAATTTAAGTAGGTACATATATTCTTGGATGCCGTTAACATTTATTTTTATAGATTCCTTGTCTACAATAAGAACTAGTTTATGTATAGATGATCGATATACAGATGGTCAACGAAAGGAAAAATTTCCTAATTTTTGAGTTTACCAAAAAAGTCGTTCTTCGTAAAAACCTGTTAAATTACCAAAACAAAAAACAGATTGTCAAATTTTTATACAGAGTGGTGAAAAAATAATAAAGTGTGAAAAAATACCAAAAGCAAAATCCCTTTTTCAGAAATACACCACAAAATGTCAAAGAAAATACTTAATTAAAATATCAGCTTAAATGTAAAATGTCAAGCATTTGTTTTAAAAAATGAAACCTTTCCATGTTTACCTCTCTTTTCTATTAAAATAACTACAAATAAGGTTACCCAACTAATTAAACTAATTACCCGGGATATGCAGAAAGCATCCTGTATTTTGTACGAGTAAGTATTCGAAAAATCGTATAAAATTACTTTTTTAATAATTATATTTTTATTAGGCCGTCCGATGTTTGTTATCTTTATTGTTGTTTTAACCAAAACTATTTTGACATTAAAAGTAATAATTCCCTTAATTACCTGTACCTTATGAGTAGAGCCCGGCGCAATGGTTGGCAAAGAGCTACCGTTCTCGAATTATTTGAAAAATTCATCACAGAGATTAATACACTAAAAAGTAAGGACATTATTTTTCAGTAATAATAATAAAAAACGAATATATTTTTCAAATAACTCGAGAGCTGAGTGAACTAGTCCCTAGTGAACAATTGTGTGATTGATGTGAATCACCAAGGTGATAAAGGTACACGAAACCATCGTTTCCAATGTAATGAGTAGGGTTCGGAAAGTTTGCTGTGACAAGTGTTAAACTGCGTTAGACTATCCTGCTCTCCCGCGCCGGGATGGCGTACTACTGCGCATACGCGGGTTCTGGAGCGTTATCGGGAAGGGTCAATGCCATACGTAGCAAGGGCAAGAAATAAACGCGTATATAATTTACAAGGCGCTTAAAAAATACGGTTTATACTTTCATTATCATAGAGTTTTATAGTGCCGAGCCCTGCGTTGCAGCACATACTTCCGTACCCTAGTAATGAGAACTGTTTCAAATTTTTTGCGTTCCAGTCCACATTCTTTTCATTATTAATGTATGTAGCAGTTCAATTTCATCTAGTTTTATTAACATTTGGCATTTATATTTGGCATGTTTATGTATCTATGTATATAGAGTTCATCTTGTTTTTTATTTATTGTAGAATACTGGTTTACGCTTCCTTCCTCTTAAGAATACTGTAACAGTGACAGTGATACATTTTTGCAACTACTAAACGCCAAAACTTATTGGAATGTTGAACAGGAAATGGATATCCATCTTTTTTCATTGTATATAGATTTTCGAAAGTGGACGTCCTCGGCCGGCGACAATAAAAAAGTCGAGCGCAGACCGAAGGGTCGTAAACCCAGAGTCCGAGAAGCACAAAAAAAAAACTCCGCCACAACAAAACCAATAAATGTTCGCCGCGAACAAAATAGCCCCTAATCAAATATAAAAACGTGGAAAAGCGTTTCATTTATTTCGATATGTAGAGAGGCCGTATTTTCGCCGAATTGACCGTTCCGTATGCCGGTCCCGTCCGCGTGTAGGTTCGTCGATTGGGGACCTGGCTCCGGGTGCCGGAAAGGGCTCTTTTTCATGTCGGCGCGACGCCCGACACTCTCCTTCGCCAATATTCGTTATCAAATTGGGCATAGCCGGGTAAGCGGGAACAGAGGGACTCTGGTAGCGATTGGTAGAATTTGAAATTCTTCTATTTTCGTAAAAAAAGCACGGGACCCACACCAGATTTTAGAGAGTTTATTTACTATATTCAAATAGAAGGCCAGAATCGCAAAAAAAACTTTTTATTTCTTTCACATCAAGCATTTCAAATTTCACCCATCATCATCGATGTTGATTTTCGACAATGTCATTCATAACTAGGCATCGCGAAAGTGAGGATCATAGCAGGATCGAACCTACTGAACTATAGGAAAGGTTCGGCGACCTGCAGCTGAAATGGGATGGGGAAACATGAGATGCGATTGGATTGTTACCCCATCTCAGCTGCATGTCGTCCAATTTTTCCGTTCGGTGGGTATAACACCGGCAACGTAGATAAAACACTCTTAAACCTCTCCCAAGCAGATAAAACAAAGTTATGGAAATTTTTATTTCTCACCAGCATTTTGATTATGATGTATTATAATATGTTTAACTTATTTTATGTTTTAAGTTTTTAAATACACTCGATAATAAAATTATAAAATCTATTTTAATAAATTTCTAACGTATTCTGGTGAGTCAGAGTTTTCAGGTCTTCCTTATTAAAGCTCAGCTTTTAATTGCTCCTACAATTGTCGAGAGCCATTAAGGTGGCTCTACTATTCGCAAGTATGTCAACTATTATGTTGCTATTCATAGTCTCACCTCTCTCTCTCGGAATATTGTAACATGGGTACCTAACAAAGTATTAATATGTAGGTCCAGAGCGTCAAAGAATAATCCTAATCTAGAACAATTCCCCATCCTTAAAATCGCGAAGAAATTAGGTTCGATGGAATGGGTTACTTAAGTCCTACGATCCCACGAAAAAGAAGCATTATGGTAACTTTTATGGCGACCTCTTCTATGTGTGTGTGTAGTCAATAGTCAGTCCTTCAAAAAAATCATTTGAAATAAAAAACAATGCTGTTTTTGCTACCATATCTCTTTCCAATCTACTATTTTCCTTTATCTATTAAAAAATTGTAGGTTTTAGTTAGTAATAACAGGTGATATAGCCGGATTGCTCTAGAGCACCTATATGGGATTCGATGTAGGTCTGACAAAGTCAGAAACCACTGGTTATCGCTCTTTTTCGTCATCACTGTTATCAGAAATCACAGATCCGCATTTCGAACTGATTAGGTCTCGTAAGTGTCATAATATCCGACGAACAATGATCGAGAGACCTTGTGAGACCTTATTCTCATTCTGGTAATAATAATGGTCTGCCTTGCTTACCCGGCTATGCGCTACCCGTAGCGGAGTTTTTTTAATTAATCGTTTCGGAAGCTCCCGCAACGCGAACGATAAATTTCAATACGGGAAACCGTTTTTACGTGTTCGCGATAAATATTCATATCGGTTTCTGTTATCGCCAAATCACTATTAACAGGTGCCGTGTTCGACCGTTCGGTCCAAATTCTGAATCAGGGTGTTTGAAGCGATTTTTAATTTATCGACGGGTGTAGAAAATTCACCTTGAACTAATTCTTAATTTGTGTTTATTACTATACCGCGCGTATTCTTCGATGATGCTTTATAAACCAGATCTGTACTTAGGTACTAAAGTGTTCCAAAAAAGACAGGGCAACATTAATAAAAGCACAGGGCAACATTATATGTATGTATTTATGTTAATTTTATTCTAAAACTGACGAAGACCACTCTCCAAGTAACAAATAAATTATAATTTATTTTGATCAAGCTATTACTGTTTTGTTACGTGTGACTTTAAGTCAAATTTAAATCAAATTTGGGAACTTTTACTAAATTATATGAAGAAATATTCCATCAAGATGGTTAATCCATGGAAAGAAGGTATCATGGGAGATGGGATGCAGCGATGATGGGGGATTACGTAAGGAATTTAGTTAGAGAGGCAAAAACAACGTATAAGCGTACAACTTTTAATCTTACTTTTTTCTTCTATGAAATAAATATAAGTATTGTGGCAATGTAAGCCAGCAGAATACGAAGAAGAGCACGGAGAACGGTGAAGTTAGTTCTCCCCAGACTGCTGACAGAATTGGGCGCAAAACCTTAACCTCGAAAAAGTAATTTTGTTACATTACGAATAAAGTGTGATAAAATACGAAACAAGTGTAAAGCTCTCTTTTCTAACAACCGCTCGACCCCCAATAACACCACGAATATTAAAAAAATATGTCCAACAATAGTGAAGTAATCATTTTACACACCACACATTTTTGTTAAATTAGTTAGCATGGAAAGAGATTATAAAAACAAATAAACAAAAACTTTATTAAATAATGTTGCGTTGTGCAATGCATAAATACACAAATGTTTGACTTTTTTGTGCCGTGATGCTGGATTGCAAATCGCAAGTATCTGAGGTTGTCTTAGTGATTCGGAGTTCTGAATCTGAGTCAACCGACGATCTGAACGCACAAGATCCTGTATTCTATCGACATTTTCATCGGTTCTCCAAGATGAAGGCCGTCCGCTGCGTGGTTCACCTTCAATCGACTCTCTTCCTTCTGAGAATGCCTTAAACCACCGAAAAATCTGAGCTCTTGAAAAAACACTGTCTCCGTAGGCGTGTTGAAGTTTTGCAAAAGTATCCGTTGCGCTGTGTCCAAGTCCGAAGCAAAACCTATAGCACACCGTTGCTCAAAATTAATGCCATTCATTTTTAAAACGCACTAGAAAAAACAAAACGGTTTGCAAAAACAGTCACAAAGAACAAATGACTCAAATGACTGACTACAATATTGATTTATTTTGCTTCTGAGAGCTTGTGAAATTCTGTATCTAATAATCCCAAATTGAAAACAATAATGTGATCCAATCAGAAGCAAATACTGTACTACAAAAATTATCACAATTTAAGCAACCTGCAAAAAAGTGGGTGTATGGGGTTCCTTTAAAACAAAAATAACAAGGAAATAACAAAATGATAATAAAATACAATGATTATAAAATTCTTTAGTAGTTGTTCAAAATCAGTTATAAAAAAAAACATGGCTGTATGAAAGCTGACGTCCTTCAATGTTTTAGTGCCACAGATAGCTGCAATTCAACGATAACACAATGGTATTTGCCATGAACAGGATCGTCTTTAGATACTGGAATTGCTTAAAATATACACTCGAACCCCTCTTATTTCACCTTCGCTTAATTCACATCCTCTGTTATTTCACCACGTTTCCCCCTATTAGGTCGCGAAACCGTCCCGGTTAAGTCGCCGCCTGTAAAAGTTTTAGAACTACGTTTGGAAATTGGATTCTCGCATGAATATGTACAATTTTTATTAAAAAAAATTATTGTGTAATACATTTATTGATTTAAAATAGGTTAGGTGTCTTTTAAAAATATTTAATCTTTAAAATATTCATTAAAGTGGAAAATTGAACTTTGTCACGCACGACTGGGTATACTTACATTGATTTTTCGGTCAGTTGGCTCATTTTCGTTATAACAAGTGCTGTGGTATATCTCTAAATATTTCTTTTTGCAGTTACAACACAAAAAAGTTGAGGTTATGATCGACTTAAGAGAGGCAAAAGTTCGCGACTTAAGCTAGGTAATGATGCACGAATTTGGCGACTTAAGAGGGGTTCGAGTGTACAATTATTTTGTTTCATTTATATATTATGAGCGAATTAAAATTGTGTTTGGATATTAAAATCCCAGTTTAAAACAGGTTAAATGTAGACATTTAACCTGTTAGAACCTTATCTTCTGATTCTTTTGTCAGTTTTATTTTAAATGCCACAATTCCGAACTCTAAAAATTAAAAAAAAAATAATTTCTACCGTTTCTGACACTCTCCATGAGCTAGTGACACAATTTCAGAAACTCCTTTGGTATTTTATATCAACTGCTTTAAACAAGTTTCTATAGAGAATGTCTCACATAAATGCACCCCATTATCTTTTGATGAAAATTGGGGTACTACCTGGAGGAAAGACCATTCTGACACAAGTTGGTATGTACTTGTGAAGAAGAGTGAGTCAATTTTTAAAGAAAACTTCATTTTTGTAAATTCCTTTGAAGATATTGTAAAGATATCAAATTATGTATTCCACCATTACCCTAGTTATTTGTATACCCAAATGCGCTCTGTCTATTCTGTTAATTGTTTAGAATTAAGGACGACATAAATAGCTGCAGGTTCCATTCTTTGCAGTAATCTTATCAGAACATCTATTTAGTCTTCCTCTACCATAATTAATTCCATTATAATAGAAACACGTTAATGCACGTCAAAGTAATCTCTTTGTTCTTTTCAGGTAAACCGAAATTCGTAAGAAATCGCCGACTTACCTGAGCAGAGTACATCTGATCACCTGGTGCGTAATAATTACCATATATAGTGCGTTTCCCTATTCATAAACCCGTCTGCGACTGCAGAATGCACATAAGATTTTATTTTTATTTTTCTGAAATATTTTTGTCTAGTTATTTTTATTTTATTTTTTTTTCAAATATTACAGATATTTGATTTGATTTTATATATAAAAACCAAATTGCATAGTAAATATATGAATAATTCCGTTGAAATAATATTTTACATATTTTTTCTTAAATAGATACTCAGTAACTTGGAAACCCTAAAAATCTTAATCTAAAAATTATTTTGAAACATGCATATATTTACTATAGACATTAAAAAAATCCAACACTATTTTAGTGCATTTCAATAAAATTATGAAAGTATAATCAAGAAACCATTTTTAAAGTTAGAACTATGTATGTATCACTCATATCTGTAATTTCAGTTTTTTAAATTCTCTTCAAAATATTATTTATGTGGAAGAAAACTGGTAGTAAACTAGGAAGGTATTTTGAAAGTTTCCACTTTCGAAAACTTTAACTTGGTATAAATTGATACAAATTTGGACCCCAATTTTTATTTTTGGACCTATGAGTATATTTGAGGTATATATCCATTTTTTTAAATTTTCTGATACATTCTAAATCTCTCAAAAATTAGCTGGAATGGTGTTGATAAAAGTACCTTAAAATAGACGTTAGAAAAAATCGAAAGCTTATTTTGTTTTAAAATAATTGACTTAAATGTGTTGTACTGACAACCCGAATTAACTAGTGATAAAAATATTTTATTTCAAAATGTCTGAAACCAAGTTATCCATTGTCCAAACCAATGTCCATTGTACCACATTGTAGAAATATAATTATCTGAAAACCTTTTAATGAACTACTTATATGAAGAACTCTGTATATTGATTATTTATTGGGAGTACGTACTCAGTTATTTTGACCATTCGACGTAAAATAAACAGACAATTTACAACCGAAAATCGTGGGTGGAATCGTGAACTGCAAAGCACGCTGCGTATATTTATTTTTGCCACAATCTTGACCCTTATTTCGGGATTAGCCACAGCAATGGAACGCCATTGTAGTGCCGAAGGGTGAGCGTTTTTCTACCTAAGTCTTATTTAGGGTGTAGATTGAGATCGAAATAGTCCCTGTTAGTTGTCTACTCACAGCAAGCAATTCAGTACATATGGCGTGTGTGTTAGAACGGTTGTAAGTTCTCTGTGTTCGTGTTCTGTTAAATTTGTTGTGATTTCTTCAAGGGACCATTTAACATTATTTATCGTAAGTTTTTTTCTATAAAATTGTATGTAGTAATAACAGAACCTTACTTTTTTTTGGTAATAATTTTAACTAATTGTTAGATATCAGTGTCACTGCAGTATGCCGCAAACAGTTGTCCTAACAGCGTTTTGTTAAATCAAAAATATATTTTTTTCGGTAAATTCCATTGGACGCCTTTTAACTTTGTTCTAGCTCATTTAACTTTGTTCGGGGTAATTGATTGCTGTAATTAAAAGTAAATGAATTTTTAGTTGTACAAGAAAATTATTGCCGTCAGAAAAGGGACCCTGCACATTTCTTATGCTGTGCCTCTTGGTGAGTTGGCTGAATTTTTTTATATTTTGCTCTCATTACTACTAACCGATCAAGAGTCTCTATGGGCTCAGAGTGATAAAATGAAATTTTTTTCTGATACGACCTTGAAATGTGTTTTAATCGTCATTGTTGACGATCCGAAAAATAAGAAAATCTGTAGGACATACAATAAACATTCAATTTCTACCAGAATGCATCAGACTTGTATTCTGAATATATTTAAATCCGCAAAAATGTTGCAGCAAAAAGATATGGATTTAAAAGTAATATTAAAAGTTGAAATAAACATTTTGTGATACTGACATTGTTCCATATGTAACAATCAAAATATACCAGATTTGTCAAATGACATACAGTAAGCAACGAAAGTTATCATACACCCACTTTTTGAAGTTTGTTTAAATTCTGATAATTTGTGTATTACAGCATTGATTTTTTTTTGCTTCTGACAGGATTATAGCTTGTCATATTCTGCGTCTAATAAGCCGAAGTTGAAGGCGGTATGTCGATTGTGTGAAAAGATATCGCTAAAAAAGTAAAATTTCAATGTTTTCAAAGAAACGTAAATAACTTCGAAAATAGTAAATCCTTTTCGAAGTTGTTGGACTCGTATTAAAGGGAAATCTTCAGTGTATCTATTTGACTGAGTCATTTTGAAAACAAAATTTCTTAGACATGAACAAAATCTAAAGTTGAACCAAAAATATCACGAAAATTCAAAATTCTACCATCCTTAGTATCGTTTTCGTAAAAATCACTGTTCCTCAAATTTTAACAAAACACAGAGATCTAGAGGGATATTAATCCCAAATTTTTGTTGGAGTAATGTGTGGCGTACAGGGCTTTTTTTGAATTTTCGTGATATTTTTTGGTTCAACTTTAGATTTTGTTCATGTCTAGGAATTTTTTTTTCAAAATGACTCAGTTAGTCAAATAGATACACTGAAGATTTCCCTTTAATACGAGTCCAACAACTTCGAAAGGGATGTACTATTTTCGAAGTTATTTACGTTTCTTTGAAAACATTGAAATTTTACTTTCTTAGCGATATCTTTTCACACAATCGACATACCGCCTTCAACTTCGGCTTATTAGACGCAGAATATGACAAGCTATAATCCTGTCAGAAGCAAAAAAAATCAATGCTGTAATATAAAAATTATCAGAATTTAAGCAAATTTCAAAAAAGTGGGTGTGTGATAACTTTCGTTGCTTACTGTACATATGTCTACATGATTTTTTAGTAAAATTATTAAGAAAGAATGATGACCCATTGTTACTATAATAATTATTGTTATTTTTAACATTTATTGATGAATTATTACTAACAGGGTGTTTCATAAACCTTTGAGTTATTAAATGTTTATTTGGTGACCAATAGTCGGAAAGTCGTAGATACACAACATTCTCCAACTCCAACAATGATGATGGAGAAAATACATTTTAAGGACATATCAAAAAAGTGTTAATTTAAATACCTTTGAACCCATAGAGACTTGTGATCGGTTTATCATGGAAAAAAAATAACAAGAATTAAACCAATTTACCACTGCACAAATTATGTATCAAAAAATATTTGATGTAATGAAATTACATACAGTGACAAGCGGCAGTGTATTAATTATACTTGAGAATTATTAATATTTTGTTAGAGGGACAAAAAGTATTTTTTACTGTAAGCATTATTAAGGAAATAAATGATTGAATACAAACGAATTATCTTTGTAAATACTTCACTACAAACGTTACTTTCTCCAATATGTAGTTAATATTCGTCAATTGTTGTGTTGTCAACAACATTCTCTAAAGTGGCAGTTATAAATTAAAACCAAAGCCATAATAACTCATCCGCATTGACAAAAAATAATATCAGAAGTCGACATGTTCGTATCTATGCTGATGATCCAGCATTCTCGAAATAAGTGACCTATAGGTCACATGTCACTTGGCGCTCAGGACTCGTCAGTTAGTTTTCCCACGACCAGACCAAAAAATACTGGATATACTTCCACTCCACCATGTGGATGTAATAATAATAATAAAAAAAATGTAGCACATTTCATTACCTAGAAGCGTCTTCATCAGATTATATAATAAATTTTTCAAATTATCTTAATTAAGTACACGAGATCATATTATATATATAAAACAGAGAGCACAATGCAACTCCCCTAAAAAATTAATTAGGTCCCAGTAGGGAAATACTAAAGAATGTAAAGAGAATGTGTTTAATTTAAAATTTATATTTTAATATAAAACATAATAAGTTACTAAAAAATGCCAACACACATATTACAGAGAAAGCAAAACAACAGCTTTCACAAGCCATTAAAAATAAAAATGTCTGTGTAGCCAACAAACCGGTTATGGAATTTTTAATACCGGCGTTATTAATCAAGCCTTAAAAATTATGTCCTAAATTTATTGACAAGATGAAAGTAATGGTTATTAAATGCTTGATGTATCGTTAGGTTTAGCGTTTTATTCGAAAGAATTTCGTCGAATTCGTTAAACCAGCAGTAGTTTAACAAAATAACTCTGAAAGCATTATTTAGTCAAATAACAAGTAAAGCATAAAATAAAAATAACTAACCGTTTTTATGGCGTGCTTTGTATTTTATGGGGCGTATACCTAACAATAAAAAATTTTGTCACCGTAAATAACAATAGAAATATTTATTTATATTTATAATGTGAATATGTTTATAAATAAATGTGTGTGCAAACAAAATATACGAAGGTAAATATACTAGGCTGGAACAAATACATAAAATAAATTTATACTTTACGGAAAATAAACACACCGAGGTTGTTATCTGTTTGAAAATATATCTCCTGTTAACTTATTTACTTTAAAAATTTGTGTAAGATGTTTGCACATAATTACGAGGCCCCGGAAAAATAAATAAATAATGTTTCACTTTTAATTATATGGATATTTTTTCTGGGGCACAAAAACAAGCAGAGAGTTTCGTTTAGCGTGTCATTAGGGGTAATTTATACACAAACAGGGGAATAAAAAAGGCGCCACCCCTATTTAAATAAGAACAATTAGTGGTAATAACACTTTAAATGGTAGGTACTAACCCGGAATAAATAAACATGGAAAGTAACTTAAAATTTCGTAAGCACATAATAAAGGTGGAAGTAATGATTGTTGCCGTTCATTTTTAAACCATTTGAAACAGGGGACATTTTTACGAATACATTATCCGTTAGTTTCCAATTTCTTGAACTTGATTATCGTTGCCTTACATTGAAAACCTCATGCATTTTTTTATAGTTTACTTTTATACAAGGAGCGACAAAAATATTACACAATCAAATGAAATTTTATATAATTACAAAGTTGCGTATTTTGAGTAGGTACCATATTATCACCTTTCCATTCTCAACTGTTGAAGAAATGACATTATCCTCAAATGGCGGTCCGCTATGTTTAGAGCTGATTTTGGTAAATCCAGTATTTAAAAGTTTTGCATTGAAATTTTACCACCTTGCATTAGAAAATTGAGGGAAAACGCGAAATGAAAATTATGAAACACTATTGTTACTAAAAATTAGGTAGTAGTAACAGAAAAAATAAAGTACAGGGTCAGGCCAACTAAATCTCAAATTGCCAACTATTGACTTCTTAACAGTAAGCAAGTCTGTCAACAAATATTCACTGGGTTCATTGTGAATGACCGTAACTTTTCCAATTTCCCACCGTATGTATTCTTTGAATTCTTTAAACTTTGTGGTCTGGTGAAATAGACTTTGCCATCAAATATTCCCTAATAAAATCGTCCAGAGGCGTAAGATATGGAGACCTCGGAGACCACTCTATTGACCCTCTTCTATCAACCAGCACCCAGGAAAAATTTCACTTAAGTAATCTAGAACCGATATTGCAAAGTGTGGTGGTGCGAAGTTTTGCTCAAACCAGCCAGTAGTGTTTGTTTAGTAATTCGTGTTCATACTACACTACTGATCATACATTCACACAATAATAGTACATTGTACATTGGGCGACCAATCATTTCATTTTGTTCTTACATATCGCATTTCTCTAAATTTTCTGATGTAGTGTGCAAAATGTACATATATGTAGTCTATTTAAATAACATTGGTTTCACCAAAAGTAACACCAAAAGTAGGGCATTACCATTTGAAAAAATTGAGAATGACGTCTTCTCTCGAAAACATTTGAAGACCGAAAGGTGATGTGGCAGTCAAAATATGCATTTTTTGTAATTTAAAAAACATATTTGTTTAGGTTTTATTGTATTTTTGTCACTCTCCGTACTTATAAAAGTTCCTACCGAACCTTATCGCATGAACCATCCTGTATAAACCAATTGAGTTAAAAAAAATAACTTCAAAACGTAGACACCCAGACTTAATGTATAATTACATTTTATAATTCGAAACATCATTACCTACTGGAACTGTAATGGCCTGGTTATTAATTTAAATTGCATTCCAAAACAACCGGGATTATTAAAGTGGTATTAGTTACACCTACCTGGCTATTAAAACTATTAGTCAACAACGTTTTTTATTCAAATAGATACTACGTTTGGGGAGAATCTGATCGTCTACTACCTGGTTTCAGAAGTGTGATCCCAAAACCTGTTTGTATAACATTTACGTCTCTCTAGACCTCCTTTAAAATTCCTAGAAATCAACGAAATTTGAATATCCCGCCGGCTAGACATCTTTGTTAGTAATATGATAAGTTCTATGTCGCTCCTTTTTATCAGAAGGCTGAAAAGAAGGAACGAGAGACTAGTCGTCTGTCACACTAAAACATTTCTTAGGGATATCTACTTAATCAATTTGTGGAAACAACAACTGGTTCTCTCACGATCAGTGATGGTGTTAACGTTTTAACGACATATGTTAGTTTGGAGACTACCAAAGTAGTTGATCTCTCGAATATTTGTACCTTTTACCTAATTTAATCGACTGATGTGAAAATTAGAAGGGGCCTACTGCCTATCGGTTGATGATCAAGAAAACAGATAAATGTTGGATAAAAACAGTACATGACAGAAATGTAATCATTTCTACGATCACAGTGATAATTTATTTGTAATAAAAGTCCACACTTAATTGCAAACTATGAAGTAGCGCAAAATGAGATACGATAAAAATATCTGGTCATCAATTGTTTTTGCCAAAAAAATGTAATTAGATACTATGAGTTAATTGGCAATATATTTTTTTTGTCATCGTCAGTCAGCTTGCAGAAAACAGTATCACATATTAACTGTTTTTATAATACATGTGCTTTTCCATTTTCCAGCTTTCGTTCAACTTATAGATCTGAATACTTCAGGTTGCAGTAACATTTCCCTCTATTTGAATTTTGTCAGGATACCATTTTTACACATTGTACAATTTTAAGAGACGAACCTTTGTTAGTCCAAAATACGGATTCGCAAGGGCTAATGTCATGTTAATACATCTTTGAAAATGAGCTTAGTTTTTATGCTTCAAAATATAAATAGATTTGAACAGAGAATAACCAAGAAACTAACGCTGAAAGGAGAAGCCTAATTCATAATGTAGACTAAACAGTATATGTTATGAAATGAGGTTCGGATTTTTTCCATATGAGCCTTAATTTTTATCGGAATTCTTTGAATATCACAGGAAATAATAATTTCAATGCGCTAGTTGTGGAAAATTTAGTATTAAACTAAACGCAAAAGACCTCTAAAATATATGTTTCTTTTTTCTTTTGTTGTAGATAATTCAGGAACTCATTTTCAATAATTCAAGAATTCATTTTAGAAAAAGAGTTGACCAAGAAAGTTTTCTTTTTAAATCTTAGACAAGGGATGATTTGTAAATCATCCCTTGAAAGAAAATTAGAAAATGCGTTATATTATTGAAGAAACGGCAATAATCTGGAAAATAAATAAAAAAAATACCGTCTTTTCATCATTTTTTCCACCTTCAGATCGTGACTCAGATAATTTTTTGATATAAAAAAACAACACAAATAATTTCACGGAAGAAGGCTATTAACAACAGGAAGCCTTATCAAATTTGAGACAGAAAAATAAATATTTTTTGCAGCTTTAAATAAATAAACCATCGAATATTAAGCAGAATATCTTGTATCTGATTATTTTCCTGTAATTCAAACATTTTCTTGCGGCGAATACTTATTTAATCAATTATTTTATCACTGTTTATTTCCTAATAGTTTTAGTTAAATAAAGATATTATTTTGTCTCCTATGCACATTTTTATTTATTTGTGATATTATCTTTATGATATTTTCTTGTAAACTCCTTTCAAAAGAGTTTTTCGTTTCCTTTTTTCTCAAAAATAATGAACAGCGCTAACAAAAGGGGAACAAAGGCAACGAGAACAAAATAGTAAAAGAGTAATCAACAAATAGAAAGAGAATGGGCCAAACACAATGAATATGTAACTATATTATTGTGTTTTTATGACTTTCACGCTATTATTACCAGCATGTAATGCACCATATCCGTTATGTTTCATAAATATTAATGTGAATATTGTCCAACCTACTCTACAGTTGAAAAAGTCTATTGTCTGGATTTAAGTAGAGGATCAGGTATGGTGAACCTGTTTGAATAACGGATATGAGTGTTAAAGAAATATTATATGCGTAGTTATTTCATAAACTAGAAATTGAAACTAGTAAAGACCGAAAATAGAACAGCAGTCAAAGACCGTAGTAAGTAACAAGCCATTAAAAAAAACGGTAAGACTTCGGTTTAGAAACATGAATAAATTTAAGGGCAATATATATATATTTCGATAGAGGAGGATTCCCTGAGCATAGAGGCACAAACATTATTTTCAGGAAGCGAATCCTAAAAAAGTTATGATTTTTTTTATATTCCATGTCAAGTGCATGAGAACTTTTAGTTAGCAAGATATATCATAGATGGCGCCAAGAAACTACAATATTAACAACATAACAACCGACTATAACCTAACCTAACCTATTCTGTATAAACTTAATAACGGTACAACTGAAATATATCAAATATTATTCAAAATGTAAATCAGAATGCAATAAGAAAATTAGCCGGGGAAGTCACCATATTGACGGCGGATAGCGCACAGAAGAGCTTCGAAGGGATCGCGCTTCTGTTTGCGATTCCATCGCCGCCAAAGGTACTCGCAAAGATGATCTGCGAAGGCATCTTCACGAACATGACGACCATGAAAATAGCTTTTTGCAGCCCTCCAAAGCGACTCGGCTCGCTGAGTGTTAGCACCAGTTGGACCTATATAAATAGAAATTATTAATATAAAAATATTTACAATATAATGACCTACTTACTGACAAAGTTCTTACTATGGTTTACAGTTTCATGTAAGTAACCATGGGAAGGCAGAGACAGATAAGGTGCCGTTCGTCCGTCCAGATTAGAGAACCAGGGGCCACATGTTGCTCGATTATAAGTATAAGTGAAGCAGCGCAACGGCAATTTTCAGGACATACGACCATACGAAAGTCCTCACTGTGTTCAACACCGATCCCTAGTACCCAATGTCCTTTAACTAAACGTCCACGATTGTATTTGCGACGTCCAAATTTCGATTTTGGACATTTGGACATGAATTCCAGGGCCACCGATTTGTCCTTTAGCTTCTTGATCAGCATAGAAATTTCAGGAGCACCACCATTTCAGGAGCATGTTGATAGCTAAACAATAGGGTTAATAACTCGCTTCTTCTATTCAACTTTTATTAACAATTTTATTAACAACTCTACAGTTCGTCGATCTTAACTCTGTAACATTCCAATCACAACTCACTCTATCCTAGCAATAACACCACTATTTATATTTTTTACATGTTCTAAAAAATTCATATGACATCTAGAATATTTAATATGTCATTCCATACAATTCTTTACTAACAGCTAGTGTATAAACTAAATAGACTAAGTATGTAAACTATAAAAACTTAATAACTGTCATCTGTCACTAATGATACTTAACAAATGTCACGATAGGGTAACAAAAAAATTAATAACTTTTTTAGGAGTCTTTTCCTGAAATAAAAAATTGTGCTTCTATACTCAGGGGGCCCTCCTCTATCGAAATACATATACTACCCCTAAATGTATTCATCTTTCTAAACCGAAGCTGAGCCCATTAGGTAATCAGTGTATCTCTAAGGAAAATAACGATAAAAAATAATTTGAAAACACGATTTTTGTAGCTTTTTTCAAGACTTTTCAAATGCACTTTTTTTTTTTTTTTAAACTATTGAAATTCAAAGTTTTATCGCGTGTTTTATAAAAAAGTAGACATTTCGGAATAGTGGTGAATATTTCGAAATCTTTACAGTATGGAAAAAAAATATTTACGAAAAATGTTGCATTTTGTCAGCAAAATATACTAATTTTTTTCAAGCTCTTTCAGGAAATTTTTACTTTTCTTAGTTTGGTTCCATCAGGAACTCGTTTAATTGGCCCAGGTTTCGTGTTTCAACAGGATAATGATCCTAAACACAGTTCAAAATTATGCAAAACTATTTGAAAGGTTTATCAAAAAAAGAAAAAACTTCTAGATCTCAATCCTATAGAATTGTTGTGGGAAAAGCTCGATTGAGCAGTTAGGAAAACATGTCCGACATCTGCTACTCATTTGTGGACTATTTTACAAAAAGAATGGAAAAACATAACTTCAACTCGATATACCAAAATTAATATTAAGAACGCCAAGGTTGTGCAAGGCTGTAATTAAGAGTAAAGGTGGATATTTTGATGAAAAAATGTGTATTTCATGCCACGTATATTATTTATTTGAAATCATTATTTATTATGTATTCGTGATATCATAAAATGTATATTCTTGTTACCTAATTTATTACGTTACTATTGTTCCGAATAATTTACTAATTTCTATAAAAAGTGTTAATTGATTTGTTAATAAAAGTTCATATGTTTAAATGAATACATTTTTTATTTACATACATAAAGTCACAAAAAATACATTTTGATATAGATAGTAATAATACATATTTAACTGCAGTTGACAGAATAGAGCATTTTGTAGACATATCAAAATTGTTAAAGGTCCATCTTGAACATATATTTGTTGTATAACCTTTAATAAAATAGGTTAATCTGTTATTTCATCAAGTTTATGATTATTTTTCTACGGCTAAACGTTAGTTGTAAAAATTTAACAAATTCTCAAGTTTAAGGAGTTTCACCTAAGTTTACTATACTTACAAGAAACTAGAAATATTACGGCATTCAGAAAAATGTGTTTTGTTTTAGCTAATTACAAGATAAGTTAAAACTCTCTTAAATGTTGTACTTGGATTTCAAATCTTGCAAAAAATTTAGTTGAAAATGTGTATCTTAATTAAAAATTAACTGATCGTACATACGCATTGTTAGATCAACAGTGTAAAACAAAAAAAAGGAAATAACTTTTACAAGAATGTATCAGGATATATCAAAAACATTGTTCTACACTATAAAAGTGCTATTTCATTAAATTTTACAATTCTGCACTCGCATTTCGAAAGCACATGATAACTTGTGACACATCGTTGAAAGAAAATTTAACGCTATTAATGTGCCTTATAAACATTGCTTGTTGATAAAATTATCTTTCTATAAGAAAAGGAAAGTGAAAATGTGCATTTCTTTACAACTTACACATGTACATCTTCAATCCAAGTTTAAATATTATAATATAGTCATGTCTTTACGGTAGTAGGTATACAACTTTAACAAAATGACTAATGTGTTAGTTTGGTTCATATTCATACTCTTCGGAAAGTAATTATCTTGAAAAGTAAATAAATTCCTCTGCACTTTTCTTGGAAACATATAATAGGACTGTAGACGAACGAATGTAAACGCATTCATATGGAAATAATACACATATGTATGTATGTATAACAGAATTAACTCGGACCCAGACCTCTATTCCATTCTATAAATACACTCCGTAACAGATGTTGTTCTACCCCACTGTAGACTGTTCGGGAAAGAGACAGGTGTAAAATTAATTTAAACACGTTTCTTTTCAAGAATATACACGTATGTGACTTTTGACTTGTTTCTTAAATGCAATAAAATTTATGGTCGGCCATGCTTCACTGATTTTATTTTCATGAAGTCTTTTGCATTTAGTGTTATTGTTAGCCATTGAAAACTAGGTACCCGCTAGTTGGAAGTGTATGTGCTCAAGTGGTTTAAAGTAACGCTGTTAGTTTTCTACCAAGTAAAAAAATAAATATACAAGGTGGCCAGAATTTAAATACAGAAAATGTAATAGGCACACAATTCTACACACACAAATAATGCAAAAACATCAGACAATGTATCAAAAATGCACCCTAAGGAAGCTACGCTTTTTTTTGCTAGATTTTACTGATAATAAACTGGTACAGTAATATCAGTAATAACAGTAACTTTAATCCAAACGTCAGATTGTTTAATATCGTGTTGGATCATGAAAATTGTTTTAGCTCATTTTCGTTAAAAACTTCGCATTTTTCTAAAAATTACCAAAAAATATTTTTCATTTAAAAAAACAATTGTTAATACAATTGTTATGAAAAATTGCGTTGATTTATAATTAAATTATTTATTAAAATTCAATTAATTGAAAATTTAAATTGCTTCTCCTGTTCGATCACGTGTAAGTTTTTGAGTTATAACAGTTTTCTTCTGAGTGAACGATATGTATATCTAAAACTAGATAGTTAATGAAACTACATTTCTCCAAAAATACCATAGTTTTTAACAATGGATGGTTTAAGTAAGTGTATATCTATTATGTAAACAGTACAATTAGTGGGCTAGATAAATGAATTTAACTATTTATTTTTCTATTGTGGCAAATGGCTTTACTACTAACTTTAGGATACCTTTTAGGATACGTGTAGGGAAACGTTAGCTTTTAAAGCTTGTTAAAAGTTTAAAGTAAGTTTAAAATATCTTTTAACATGTAAAGGGATGTTTAATATTTTTAAAAATTAAATGTGAGGTGGTAGACAAATATGGTAATAAATTATTTTGTAACTGAATTTTAAGTTAATATTTTGATATATCCAATTAAAATCAGGTGTTTTATCATAATTAAATATTCCTCATAGCTATCCTTTAAATATTGTATCTAGATATGTTCGTGAGGTTTCTTTACTAAACTTTAAGAGCCGTTTTCACGATTTTTTGAATTTTTTTTGAGGTTTGGGATGAATTGTAGCGTGACGGGGTATAAGAATATCCAATAACCCAAGGATATCATGGGTTATTGGAGGAAGACAAATTTTTCCAAGAAAGTTCATAACTTAAAATATGTGAGAAGAAAATCTGACTATTGCTAAGTGTATCTATTTTTGTTTTCGTGTGTATTTGAACTCTATGGAAAAGTCGTGGTAAGTTCTCCAAGAAACTGGTTCCACTTATTGAGTCGTCAATTCGGATTCTAAAATTATCTCTTCAAATTTGTCATCCTCAACCTTATCTGCCTCAAATAAATCCGAAGTTTAAAAGTAATAGATACAAAAGTACAGCAATGGATATAGGGTTGGTATGTTAACAATTTCGATCGATTGACCCCCTCATATTTCTAGAAAGGTCAAAAAATCCTACGCTTAGCTTAAAAGTTTTCAATGATCACAAAAAACGGGGTGGGGTAAATCTGCTGAGGTCACACTTTCTCAGCAACTTATATAATTTTCAACAACTTACATGTATACTGCAACGCAATAAAATTTGTATCAAATAAGATATTTTAAAAAAACATAGGCTTCCGACAATGAAGGTGACTGAAAAATGTCAGTCACTATTTTCGAAACACTTAGATCAAAATTGTGCAAAACTATAAACATGCAAATGCAAATACAAAACACTGCAAATGTATAGATAAAGACTTTCAGTGTAACATTTTAACCTAGATACGTAACCGCATGATATTTATTGTGTTAATGATCTGCATATATGTGCATACATTATATTCAAAAATAGCGCCACCGAATGTCACTAAAAAAAAGAGCCCAAGGTTGCACACTGCACTTGTGCCTAACGCCGAAGCCATATAAATAAGTTGTCCGTTTCCGGTGGACTGCTAAACTTTCGATGCTAATGACATTTGGTTTTCTGAACTGGGTCCAGTCCCAGAGTCTGATCTCGTAAACGCCTGCCCCCGTTCCCCCTCCCCGCCCCGATCGCTCTTTTGTGTTGAACAGCATCTTCACTTCTCTCTGCTTCCAGTAGAACCGGATTCTTGTATTCCTCAAGGTCGCTAGTACAATCTGTTAAATTAAGGTGCGTAATAGCCTGTATTGTAGTGGAGAGTTCAGGTCCTTTCTTTCCCGTGAAAGATATAATGACATACACGAAGCTTTCGTGTGGAGTAGAATGTACTTTACGAAACAGATGTATGAACCAGTTCGTTTTTTTTTTGGGTTATTTATGTGCACTGCTCCTAAAAATTAACTGCTCAGATGGAAATCTATTTTCGTAGATGTGTTACGGTTATTATTTAGATCAACTTTTTGTTTCCATTCGTATCAATTTATAGCGTAATATATAGTGAAATATCAATTTCGTAATAAAAATGCATATTTAAAATTATTTATATCCGTTCCAATGAACTCTTCTGACTGATTTCATTAATTTATTTATTTCTTTGTTTATTTTGTTTGATTTATTATGACGTAATTTATCGTGATATTATCTTAAATACGGGACATACGAAGAAAGTTACAAGAACAGTTTCCAACAGTTTCCTTTCTTGATCATCCCTACAATTTGTCAATTTTAGAAACACTATTGAATGTTGATGATAAATCAGACGAAAAATAAATAAATATATACACCTGAAATATCTAAGAAGTCTACTAATCTAATAAGTATACTAATCCTTATTTTTTCAAAAAATCCTGAATCCGTGGTCCTGAATTCCCATCGCAGATTTTTCACTTTTTCGAATATATCCTGACATCGATTGTTTCTCTGAAAATGGCAATTTATAATGAAGTTCAAGTGGCTCACCTTTTCTTCTTATAATCTTTTCCCCATGTATATCCTGGATTTAAAGAAACATCTGTCGTGGAATGATAAATCAAACACACTGTAAATGAAACTTCATTCTTCATTTTTCATATGTAGATAATTCGGTGTGTATCCAAAGGATATTACTCTTGGCGTTTCCTATCGTCCCAAAATCCAATTACAATTTGATTTATTACTAATAGGCCCTTCGCCAGCTAAGTATAAAAGGGATAGATTTTTCATGGAGGTAATTGGACGTATACCGCGCTTTATACTGTATTCTGATTCCGTTACTTAATGGAGATCGTAACCAACGAAAAGGATTTTATTTTAGATACAGATGCGAGGAAGGAATATCTAATATATATTTTTTTTACAAATATACCCTATATCAGTTACTCCAATAGAATTTTATTGCTGAGAATTTCAGGGTAAGTCGTAACTTAAGTTTAATTATTTAAAACTCATATTTCATGATTATCTAAATAATACATTGATTGAGAAAAGCCTTAAGCCAGCGACATCAGCAATTTAGGATAATCCATAAAACATACCGATTCGTCAAAAAAACTTGTGTGGGTATTTAATATTCTAAGAAACCAAGAAAAAGACTAATTAATGATTTTCCATAATTCATGATTTTCCAGCAGAATTATGTTGACTATTGATGATGATAATGATTATGGCATTAATTTTGACATTCAAAAGTGGGTAGTATTTTTTTAACTTTTGGTTATCGCCACAGTATGCCACAACGTCATGAAAAGTCGTTGACAAATAAGTTGTACTATTCCTGATTTTTAATTCATCACAAGTTTTTTAACAGTTTACTTGATTTTTAAGAATACTGGGTTTTGCAACGTCATTTGGTTATTGATACTTAGATAGCGCATATAAGTGATATTCAACAACGTATTAAAATTACATTATTTTAAATGTTATTATTTATTTAATTAATATTTAAATTATTAAAAAAACAATATGCCTACATATACATATGTAGATATGTATAATGTTCTCCAGAATTATTTTTAACGTATTCCAAGGCCTTATAAATCATTTTTATCAAGATATGAAAATATTATAATATTTTAAAAAGTATCGTAATTCTTATCTGTATAAGAACGCATTTCCAACAGGTCTGGCCATTAACGGAAAATCTTTTGGTAGGTATCTTTGTTTTTGAAGTTCCCATTAAAATGATGAAATAAATTGTAGATAACTATATAGATATAGTTACACGAAAAAAAAAACGGTAATGCAGATATATTGACTGTATTTATCGTAGTCATAATGTCATAGTTTTTTTTATTTTATTACATAAATATCAGTTGAAAATTTCACATGTAGATCTTCCACCAATCACCACACCAATCAGACTCCCTTTAACAGTTGCCATGGCAAAAAAAAAAATTACGGAGATTTTCGTCCTGCTCGGTACGCTAGGTGAAATTACACTGAACATTTTTCTGTCAAATGTTGATACGATATTAAACTGACGTTAGTAGTACTATTATTGACGTACGATTGTGTTAAATTAGGTATATTAAACTACAAATATAATACGATCACAGTTAGAATACGCAATAAACGTCACATATTAAACAGCTTTTCTGTCAGCATGCCCTACCTACTTCGTAATTTTGTTTAGTATGATATTCTATAATAAAAACGTCAACAAAATGGCAACATTTCTTAATTAAATATATTTAAAAGTGGATTTTTCTCTGAGAATCCCCTACGTGCTTGAATTAGTCACCGTTAATTTTTCTCGATCTTGAATGTTGGAAAATTATCCCTCGTCTTTGACGGATCATTTTCATAACGTTCGGGATCGAGAAAAATGTTTCGATAAATAATTTAAGCGCTAGAGAATTTACTGGTGATAATTATATTACATTTCTATGCAACTTATTCTTACAATTAGTATAAAACATAAAACACATACAATTCTAAACAACGGCGACGTTTCAAGTTTGTGTTGACTGCCTGTTAAAATTTCAAGCGTTAGGCTTGAATATTTTATCTCTTTCATTATAATGACAAGCTCAGACGAGTTCCTCTCTTAGTTAAAGCAATAAAGAGCTTAATACATATTTTACTGCATTATATATCCATTAGAAAATTCATTGTTCTATGCATACTCGTGCTATTCCTTTTTTGCATTTCATTAATAGTCGGGCAGCAAGCATGTTGTTATATTATTTTATGACCGTTTGTAATTTAATCATTTCATGCAGATTAAATTCCTAATAAAACAGTTATTGGATGCTTGGGTACAATTTACGATCATTTCAGATATAATGTTAAGAAATTTTACACGAAGTAGGGCAAGGAGGTGCTAGGTAAATATAGGGACAATTGCGATACTTATTAGTATAGAACAGCGGTCTTCAAACGTTTTAAACTCACGAAACCTCTTCTAAAATTATGTTGTGGACCTATTTATAGCAAGAAAGCAAAAATAGTAAAAATTCAGAGTTCACATGATCATTTTTACTTATTAAAAAGTTTTTTTTTGTCACTTTTGAATGCATTTATTTTGCAAAACCAAAGTAATATAAACAAAAATTCGTGGAGCCCTTGAGAAGGTTATGTGAAACTCCAGGACTCAACACAGCGTTCTTCACAATTCGTTCACAGTTCTTCAAAGTTTGAGGAACGCTGGTAAGATTCATGTGTTATCCATCTTTGTTCTGTTCAGTGCATCGACTTTAATGAATTAAAATTATATAATAGCTGTATTACCATCTGTCCATGAAGGAAATGCAAATTTACATATACATACATACTAGTCAGACCAATACCTTAAATATTTTTTTAAATCTACACATGTATCGTTTTCTGATAGTATACCTGTGTTGGGATAGTTTCCTTCAGTAACTCAGCAGATCTACAGAAATATAAAAATGTATTTTGTATGTGTGACGTCATTACGAGAAAACTAGGAATAACATGTATCGAGAGTACCACGATTATGTCATAAAATTGGAAAAAGAAATAACTATACTTTGTAACAAAATAAAAACCGATACACGTCACCGGTGACGCTGTTAAATGTGTGCAGTCATACTTACCACTCAGTTATATTGAAATAAAAACTACAGGGTTTGTCCGGAAAGTAATGTCCGTGAGCTTTAAAAATGATTTTTATTGGTTCTATGTGGACAAATATTTAATTTAATATATTTAGCAATGATCAAAGGTGTTCCTACACTATTATTTGCAACATATTAGCCCTCATAAACGACACAGCGCCTAGTCTATCGCCGTGGTGGCAAGCCTCCGATGCCAATGCTTTCATATATGTATTTATAAAGAATAGGGAAGCTCTGCAACTACCTGAGTTGCTAACAAATTTAACCCTTAACTCCAGTGGCATTAAAGGACATTTGTAAAGCGGTCAACTGTATAGCGGAAGCAAACACGCCCACCGGGTTTTTTTGCCGGGTTTTTTGAGTGTTTTGAGTGATATAGGAGGATAATAATGAAAGTGTTCCATATTACTTACGTAAGTCATTATTTGAACGTCTTATTTAATTAATTATACAAAATTATAATGGAGGTAACTGGCGGGTGTAGCAGTTTGTTTCATAAAAATAACAATACGAGTTGTCATGACACTCAAATAAATATTCGAACCTGCAATGATACTGTTGAGTATCATATAAAGTACAAATTTAGTCTTATGGGGATAAATTATTCGTTAAAGATTTAAGGGTACCACTGCCAGGTCTAAGTAAAACTTTCATCAGGGGAAGCCGGCTCGCAGTTTTGTTAATACGTTCTATGATAAATGCAAATGGCTAAGTGGTTCTTTAATTTTAAATAAATTATTGTGTTGGCCGTGTGTATAATTGTCAAATCGTGATAAAGATGTTTGGACAACGTCTGGGTTTGATCATATCTTAAAACTGTATCTCGTTCAGTTGACACATTCAAAAAGTCAGGAAATTATTAGTTGTGTTTGTAAATTACATCTTTTAGGCAAACAAAATATTATGAAAGTGATCAGTTCTGCCCGTCAAATCTAAATTGATACAGTCCTGGTAAAAATAATTTGACGGAAACTCTATACCGTCAAAACAAAATGGCGACTCTCAAAACAACTCTGAGAATGAAACATCTTTTTTTATGACCTCCTTGGCCGTAAATCTACAGGTTGCAATTGTGCATCTGGAACAAGAAACCAATAATATTTTGAAATTACATCGAAAAATCTAGTGAGCGACCGTAGAACTTTTCGAAATATTGATTTGAAAAAAAATGGTGTCAGTTTAAAGAAAAAAACAGAAAACCGAATTTTCCGACCACTTTAAAAAATTTCCCCCACATAAAACCTTTTGGATATCATTTTTGGATAGTTAAGGAAGCATTTAAGCCAATAAAAAAATGGCCAAAAAAATTGGCAAGCTAGTGTTATCCCTTAAAGACATGTTTGAGGACATGCATAGGTTTTTATTTTGTGTGTAGTATATAATTGTATAGTTATACTAATGCTAATATATTGCTTAATATATTGGTTTATAATTTAATTAATCTATTAAACTTCACTCTCTTGAATTATCATAATGTAGGGTCGGGAAAGAATGTATATATGATCATTGATTATCTAACACTACGGCATTACGTTCCACTACAAAGTATTTTTTTTAATCAGGCAAATGCTAAAATCAGTTAAATCTTTAAAACAGTTTTTCATCACAGTGAATTTTGAACGTTATGCCGTCCTTTGAACAGTGCGGTAATTAAACCAGAATTTCTTTTAGTGTAGGATTACATAATAGATTGATTTAATTTAGTACCTATAATAATCTAACTTTTCTTTATCTCTGTATAGCGTGTGGTGAGGTGGAATTAATCGTCCTAGAATTTAAATTTTTATGTTTTTAGTTCACAGCATTTAAATGACATGCAAATAAAAAATAAAGTAGACGATATAATTTATGACCGTTTAAATTAGTATTATTATAGTTTATCACACTATTAAGCGTTTTAATTAAGAGTAATTAAAAGTCAAGGACGTGCCATCAGTAAACTGCGGACGTGCGATTTGAAAAAGTCCCTTTTAAGCAGTTTTATGCATATATCTCTTTTAAATTATATAGCAGGTTTCATTTACATTCGAATTTATTTTGCATACGTATATTTTATGGTAATTTCATGTGTAAATTATAGAAGTTATTACCATTATATTTATATACTTGTTCTGTATGTGTTTCGAGTGGGAATGCCTTTGGTACAATGTTATTGTTATTAAACTCATGAATATACATGGAGAAAGATATTTAAAATGTATGTAGAATGAGTTATTTTTCAGTTCTAGCCCTAGCTGTCTACATGAGGTTAACAACCAGCAAGTAAAACTAGTTATGTAGCCGTCAAACTAGAGGTGACCAAGGACATTGTATTTCTTAATGTCATTAATGTGATGCTTGATTTTAGGTTTCTTGTTAATAGAAAACCGTGTTCAGTGTTATTTCAGTTAGTCGAATTACATACAATTTTATATTTTAATAAAATTTTCAGAAAAGGTGGTATCCACGTTAGAAATTAGTTTACTGAGTTTGTAATTTGGGGATATGCCGAAAATGTTCACAAACAAATGTTTCGTTACCTCTTTTTTTAACAATATTCAATCATGAACTTATGCACATACCTAGTGCCAACAGGGAGCATTTTTTTAAATTTTTGTTTGTGAAATTGATAAACATATGGTTTTCTAATATCATTTTTATATTTGTTTTTATTTAGTTTTGCTCTATCACGTCAGGATTTTGAGACATCGTAACCTAAAAGTGCAACAAACACGGTTTTTTGACATATTTGAGGTTATGTAGCTTCGAGAATTTTTTTCCCAAAAAATAATGTGTGGGATCTTAAAGTACAAATCTTCACCTTTAAAATGTCGTCGAGTTTGCTCAAAGATCTTTTTTTTTTTCGCTGAGATATTGCGTTTTAAATAATGACCTATTTGAGCAAAATCAATGGCATTTTAAAGAGAAAGATTTGTACTTTAAAATCCCGCACATGGTTTTTCGAGAAAAAAGAATGAGGAATATTGAGGGAAAAAAATGATTAAGAACTTAATGGGATTACATTTTTAATGGGATAACCTGTATATTTTTGTTTAATTTAAATTTACTGTTAATTACCAGTCGTTCTGAGTAAGAAGGCATGAAAATAATAACCTCAAAAGCCTCAAAGCTTGTGTTCTAAAAATATTTATGTAAAATTATTGCCCTAATAAGTTTGATATCATTGAAAAGACGATTTTTCAATGATTTTAAAAACATAGTGTACCCCGGGCATCGGAATAAGTTATTTCCATTTGAAAAAAAAATAGTTGAATTACCTTGAAATTAAAAATTGCTCCTAACGTCACAGTTTTAATAAAAATCGATTGATGTTTTTCTGACAAAAATAGGATATTTTAACGTTTTTTTACCTCATTCACAAAATTCTAGATTCAAAAATAGAAACAGAAATGTTCACATAAATGCCTTCTTACTTAGAACCACGTGTAAAATCAAATTATACCGAAATATATAGGGTGTTCAGTTTAAGAATCCAAAGTTCCTATTTGTTTTTCAGATCTAGTTGGTTATGGAAAATGTGAATATTCTAAGACTCCATAAGCCATTTGCAACAGCGAAAACCCGAAACGCGTTTCCCTTTCCGTACAAACGTTATTGAGTGTACCCTGTCCTCGTAGACACCCATTTAAAAAAATACCGCTGTCAAATATAATTAATTTAGATCAAATAATTTCGCTCATCCTATTCACATTTATGCGCACTAGAGGGCGGTACTTACGTAACGCCAGCTATAATTAATTAAAATAAAATTAGGGCAGGTATTTTAAACCTTCCTCTGCATAGAATATGTACAGTTGTGGCCAACTAATTAGAAACACTTAATTTTTCAAAATTTTTATTTGGTATAATTATAATAGCAATGCAAATGAGTAATAATGCATTACAGATGTGAAACAAAAGATTTCCTAACATGTGCTTTCAATAATAAAAATTATTGAAAGAAATAACATCCACAAAAATTAACTTATATATTTACTGTGTATAAAACAGTGAACACCTAATTAGAAATAGGTGGTCAATTGTCATGTTAAACAGTACAGGGACTATATTTCTACAAATATTTATAGAACGAATATTTTATAGCATATCCTTTATATTTATTACAATACTTCTTGGCATCTTCGTGGCATTGATTCCACGTGCTTTTGACATTTTTCCACAGGAATAGATTTCCACACTTCCACGCTTCTTGCAGCCAAATCTTGCAGATTCTTACAGTTTACTTTCTTTATTTGTGTTTTTAATTCCATCCACAAATTCTCTATCGGAGTCAGATCCGGACTTGCCGCAGGCCATTTTAAAATGGTAATGTGGTTGTCCTCCAGCCATATCTTAACGATTTTCGCCGTATGTTTAGGGTCGTTATCCTGCTGGAACAACCACCTTACAGGCAAATTTTCATCAGCCTAAGGAACCAAATAATTTTCTAAAATACTGAGGTTTTATGCTTATCCATTATTACTTTTATTTCACATATTGGACCGACACATCTTCATGAAAAACATCCCCATAGCATAATCCTCCCTCCTCCATGCTTTACGGTGCCTTTAGTAAATTTAGGATCCCATTCTTTATTTTGTGGGCGTCGCACATACACTTTTCCATATGATCCCACTAAATTTAACTTTGTTTCGTCCGACCAAAGCACTTTTTTCAATTGATCTATACCCCCAGTCTTTATGTTCTCGGGCGAAGCGGAGTCGTACTTGACGTTGCTTGGTGTTTATTTTGATTTTTTTTTTTTCAGGATATTCTACCAAATAGTTTGGCTTCATTTAGGCGTCTTCGAATGGTCCTATCACTGACCACCTCCAAGCTTTCATCGGCGAAAATTTCTTTCTGAACTTCACATGATGTTAGAAAGGGGTTGGCCTTAGCAAGCCGTCCAATACTCTTATCGGTGTTATTTTTTTGTTGTCTTTCTGGGCCTGTTTTACGTGGTACTTTCTGTACGGTTTGATGAATTTTGTAGTGTTGAATTGTTCCAAATACCATTGTCTTAGAACAATTTAAATGCTCTGCAATGTTTTGATATGACCATTTCTTTCCGCGTAGTTGAAGAATTACTTTTCGGGTACCTTCATCGCAACTTTTTCGTTTTTCCATGTTTACATTAACAAGCTCTTATTTTTAACTATTCGTACTACAGAGTTGCGTTTTATCACTAGTAAATGTAAAGGAATACTAATATTAATTCCTTCTTAAATTGTTTCTAATTTTATGTCCAGAGAAATAGCGACAACAGAATATAGTTTTGATTACTTATCAGCACTAACACCTGCGAGGAAAGTAATATTGGGTGATAGACTTTTTGTTCAATTCTACGTTAGATACATACATATATTGCGTTTGTTTTGTATAATGGTAAGAATAGATAAATTGGAAATAATTTAAATTATAGTACAATGTTTCTAATTAGCTGGCCACAACTGTACATACATATAACCCTTTATGTTTGTCTTCGCATGAGTCAAAAATCACTTGTGGAGATGCGCAGATCAAAGTGGATTCTGACTTGATCGGTTAAAATTTACAACCGATGTTTGTATTGTACGACACAAAAAGTAAAGGACCACTTTACGAGCGTAATTTGTACAGCTAATTGAGTGTTAAACTTTCGGTAATTTTAAGCCCACCGGTGCCGGTCCCGATCACGACTTAAAAAAAGTAAACACCGCCTATGTAACACGATACCATTGCAAGTAGGGGAAAATGGGGCACAGCGATCACTTTTAAAAACGGAAATGTAACTATTGTGTGCGAAATTTCACTCTATGATTTTTCCTGCTTGTGAAGTGCATTGTCCCAATACAACACCTTCACGTGTTGTATTGGGTGTACACAAAATCAGTAAATAATGCCATTAGATTTGACAGCCACTAAAACAGGAAATTTTATTTGACCGACACACCTGGTATACACGTTCCAAATTTCGAAATTTTCTTAATGTTAATAAAAAAGTCTGATACGTGGTCTCATATACACAATATGAGCTGTATGAGTATGTCTGTGAACAAATAAGATATAGTTTCCTTACTTTACTCGAAAGAAAAATATGCTGTTCTAGAGTGGAGACTCCACTTTTCCTATGCATTTTGACGTGTTAATTTTTCTCCACAACCCCTTTAACTCTCTGAGGGCTGCAATTTTCAAAAAAATTTTGTAATTAATTTTGTGAGGTTTTCGGGATCGCTGATCGCAAATCTAATGCTAAAATTTAAATTTGACGTAATGACAGATGATTGAGGTTTTATTATTTAAATCACTGTACATTTTACATCCAATTTATTTCTCTTCGTCGTTTCTAATCTCGACTTACCCAATGGTAATGGTATCAGCATAATATATCTTACCTGTCTATACATGTGTATATCAGATTGTGTTTTATATATATCAATATTGCGGTGTATTTTTTATGTATAGTGGATTTTACTTTTTTTAAATAACCCTTGGCAGTGCGTCCTTGGCGAAAAATTATTTAGAATACGAATTGCCATTTTTATAGCGAAAAAACTCAGTAGTAGAATTTCCCCTATAATTAGGTTTACCTTAGCAACAACTTTAGTTCACATAGTTTATTTGTCATAACTTTCCAAGACACTCGTATATTAAAAGAAAACAAAACTCTTACACGGACACAGAAAGTTATTTTTCAATCTAATACGTAATCTTATATTTTTTTATTACATATAAGTAAATTTTAAATGAAATAAAAAATGTTCTTTCACACGAGAATATTTGTTTGATTCAAATACATGATTTTTTGCTATGTGCTCTTGCTATGTGTTCAGTGACTATAGGTGCGAATAAAACAAAAACGTTTTTTATATGTACGATACTTATGAATAGAGTTCGTGCGAGCGCGGAGTGTAACAGGACCGTACGTCAGTTTACGAATGAAAATGTTAATATGTTCACAGAAACTATGTTGCATTATAGTACATTATTAAATATTATTACTTATTACCAAGCGCGAATGTCACAGGACCGACACTGTGCATGTCCTGCCCTCGACTCGTTGGCCTTCACAGCTCACAGCTGACTTGCATTACGAAAACTGCGCTAGCAATTTTAGTTATTTATGGCACGCTATAACAGACAGTCGCCGGTATTGCATCGCGTTGATACGTTTCGTTTTTACATATTCGCGGTGTGTTTAAATAACTTTATAAGTATTAATAATTATTAGTTGAGGGGAGAAGTGAATAAAGTGAGGTACCATGCTAAAGGTGAAAAGAAATAGACGGGAAGTATTTCAAACGTGGTTTAACAGTGATTCCGAGGGTTTTAGGGACATACGTATTCAAGGAAATGGCCTTTTTTATACTGTGTGTTAACGCAGTATAAATTCTTCAGATAAAACTAAAGTAACAAGACATCTGAAAAGCCATGCCTCGTCCAGCGCCGATGACTCCGTATTTTTCTATGAACTTACAGAAGCCTTTGTTGCAAGCAATATATACGACGCCAATAATAGGTATACGCCCATAATACATACGTCAGTAATACAATAAAAGAAAAAATGCAAAGCGTGTTAAAAAAAAAACAGGATATTTCATTTTGGAAAACATAATAATATGTAAAGTTTTAGTTGGTACATATCAGGAGTTACCGGTTACGGTCCTGTTACACTCCGCTCTCGCACGAACTCTACTTATGAACAATGATTACATTGGTCCCTGCCCAATATGACCACAACCTCTATCTTAACTTTAATTAAATAATTATAAAAAATAGAATCTAATTACTTTATAGTTTTTCTTATACCTAACATCTGACTTATCAGTGTATTTAACTTAAGAGGAAAAACAGTAAAACATTTTATCTCACCGTAGTATTATAATACCTACATTTGTACATACTATATGTTTTTATATTTACTTACCCACAGTTACGATCGTTATGACATTTGGAGACAAAAAGTGACACGATATACAACTGATAGATCTACATATAGCTGTCAGATACTGCTTCCATTACAACCAATACCTTTACCTCTGTATCCCGCTGTCCCCCATCTCCCGACTTTTATGCTAAGCAGGGAAAGAAAATTACTTACCTCTAATTACATTTCACGGTACAGTGGACAACAGCGAGCGTATCCTCGTCAAGTCAAACACGCCTAAACGAAATCTCGACTCTCTGTAAACTCGGGTTGTCATATCCACACCGGAAAGCAACGCAAAACTTGATTACATCTCAATTGTAAATTCGGATTGCCTTGCGGAATTGCGTTTTGTTTCAAAATAATTTCATCTTTTTTACATGAACTTTTAAAAGTTTAAATTGAACAATGTAAACCAAACGAAGTTTTATGAGTTCCATATACATTATAAAAGTAGTTACGGCGCAACTTTGACGGTAAAAAAGGGAGTGCAAAACTCATTCGGTATAAGGGATGTTGTGCGATAAAAATTCAGAAATATAAAAATACCTCGGCCACAGGTCCGTATCTGAGATGGCCGAGATGAGAATCAAGACGTCTTGTAGCAAAACTGATATTATGAGGACCTACATATGTATGTACCTACAGGAGTATAACACGAAAGTTATATAATGAAACAACAATAAGCCAATTCTTATACAGTGAGGACGTAAAAGTTTGCATAAATTCTTCCAAACTAAAACTATTTTGAAAAAATCTTCATCTGCAATTACATCGTACTGAATAATTAGAAGTAGTTGTGACAATACTTGCAATTAAATTGTACTGTATGTATGTACTGTATATAATCATTCGCAATTACACCGTCCTGTATAACTAGAAGTAGTTGTGGCAAAATTTTTTTGTACAGGACAAATTGGCATCGATCTTTTTTTAAATAGAATACTAGATATTGTTTCTAATTTTACATTCTTCGATAATAAGACATTCCAAAAATGATTAATTATGGTCTAAATTTATTCTTTTGTGAGTTAGATACAATCATTTAATAGCACAAAATATTAATGTGTAATGTCAATTCATTTTCATGTTTTAGATTTTTAGAAATAATTTGACATTTTATATTTCAGAGAATTTTTTATTTTAGATTCAACTGGTTTTTAAATTTTAAAATACTGAATTCTAATAACAAATAAGTAGCTTTCGCAGAAAAAATAGTCTACTTCTCCATTATTTCAGCTAAAAAGCGCTAACAAAGGATATACAAACATATTTAATAACATTCTAATGGTTAATTTCATCGAATATAAGGATATTTATAATTGTTTTATCTCTTTTATTTTTCTTAAGAATGTTACTAAATGAATAAACTAAATGAATAAACTAAAAATAACTAATGTTTAGTTTGTTTGTGTAGTACCACTACACCGATATTCTTACAGAATAGCTGCGCCCGTAGTACTATAGTTCAGTATCTGGAATATAATTGCTTCGTTACTTGATCTCCGCTATAATTTGTCATTTTAAGAGAAACAATCAAAAGTGGAGATATAGACAGATGCGAATTTTTTGTCTGTCATATTTTGACCTCTGATTCAGGACTCTTGACAAAATTAAACTTGGTTTATGTGTTATATTGATATATAATTAATTAGTATGGTTATAAAGATTTTTTGACAAAATCACAGGTTTCTTAGATATTTGAGACGAATTTAATGAATAAATGAAATCAGTCATAAGCATTCAAAGAACATTATGATCTTTCAAAACAAAGAGCATTCATTCGAAGGCTTAGTTTTTCAGAGAATCCTGTGTCCAAAGGCAAATTATAAGCATTACGAAAAAAAAGCACATTCGCTTCTTAGGTTTTCCAATTTTTTTAATACATTCTATTTAAAGAAATATTATCTGTAGAGTAGTAAATAAAACACGCTGTATATAATAAGAAGTAATTTTTAATGTTAAATACTATATTTCAATGAATATTGGGTACAACCTCAAAAGTGTTCAAGTGTAAAATTTAAAGTTAAATTTTAAGCCACTTGAATATTTTATATCACCTTAAGGTATTTATTTATTTCCTTCTGAAATGTTTAGTTGCTGTCGTCTCTCCATACGCGCATGATATATTGATATCTTGAAGTTTTCTGAAGTTATCTGTATAAAAATAAACACACAGGCAGACGCCATACCTCTTACTATACCTACGTAAAAATAGTAATAATAGTACGAGTGCTATGCCAATCTATGTATCTGTTCCTTAAAACTATCATAAGTAAAACATCGTGGTGTCGTAAAATCGAAAATTATTTTTATACAATATGTTTTTGCCTCCCTTTTTTTATAGCATACTTTCGTTAGAAAAAAGCAAAACACTCGTCAAGACGAATCTGCACTTGAATTCGTCACATACATACATACATATTTTACACTCCGCAAAATGCGCACCGCTTTCAATTCACTGATCCTGTTACGGCCCTGCCCCGACTTGCTGCGAGTCGCATTATACCGAAATAGCTATGGGAAAGACATGCAAATAAAAAGGAAATAAAAATGGGCTTTAAAATACACCATTTGCATGAGAACGGACGTACAAATGTATAGTAAAAACACCACTTACCTAGCAACACTGTAAAAATATTAGCAGGGGTGTAAAGTTTAGCTTTCTTTTTATGATCGAAGACGTTTTAGGTAAATTATTGACGTGTCTGAGTGATCTTATTACTTTGTACATATTTTACGTCGCGTTATATGACGCCATTAAGATCAGCTGAAGGCCATTTCCCTTAAGTAATATTGTTCGCTTTTGATATTGGAGTTTGTGACATATGATGGCCAATATTTACATTGGTGTTTCTCTTTTGTAGATTGATAATGCATAATCCTTCTATATTGTTAATAAAAAGAAAAATGTATGTTAATTAAGAATTCATGTTCTTTATTAGGTAACCGGTCCATTGGTAAATCTTTTTCCACTGTTTGTGCCAAAACTGGTAGGTACACTCGAATAATTTATAAAATCAACCAATATATAATAGCATATATGAGTTTTTTGAGTCACTGATCGATTCCGATGACCTACCACCACCGAAGGTTGAAAATAGGGGTTGCGGTTGAAATTTTGAATTTTTTTCAATTCATTACCAAACCGTTTCACATTTTATATGCAAGGGTTTTTTGTGTCTCTAATTCGATTGCAAGAGTTATTTCTTATTAATTATTTATGATCTGCCTCCCTCGGGGAGAAAATTGGGGGTTGGGGAAATTTTGAGTTTTTTTAATTCTGCACCAAACCATTCCAAATTTTGTAGACGTAGTTGTTTGTGTCTTAATTCGATTGCAAGAGTTATTTTTTCGCTCTGCCACCCTCGAAGAGTGAAAAGTAATGATTGGGGTTAAATTTAGAGTTTTTTCAAAATATGTTTTCAGATTTATTATCAGGGACCTCATAGCATTGAAGCTTTTCAGATTCGCTCAAATTTTTAATTTTCGTCCGCCATTTTAGATCCGCCATGTTGAATTTTCATAAATTTGATCCCAGGCTCGTAATGAGTGATCAAAAAAACCCACTACATGAAGTTTTTCGAAAATTCCGGAAATATTTGAATTTGAATTTGAATTGGCCATCTTGAAATTTTAAAAATCTAATTCCAGATTCAACAACTCCAAAATATTCGATCAGCAACCTCGAAAAATCTTTATCAAAACAATTTGCGATCCAGGTTAAAAAAAAATTTAAAAGTCTGATCCGCTCTAGGAGATTAAAGACGCCATATTTAGTCCGCTATATTGAATTTTATAATTCTGATGCCAAATATAGATTCAGTGCCTCCAATCAGCATTTATTATGTGAGTTATTACATTTGTTTTTTGAATTAAGAAAGTTATTCTATTTGATCATATATTATAATACAATAACAGAATTGGTACCTTTTTTTGATCGTATATGATACACTACACTACAGTGAACCGTTTAATAAAACTTGTCTTCGATATTTTGCTTTTTTCAGAATATAATCGATTTCAGTGCACCTTTTCATTTTTAAGCCTGTTTCTATCTTTATTTTGATCAATTCTATTTTTATTACACCAATATTTTTTTGTGGCAACCGTCGCATCCACCATAACATAGAATTTGTTAACGTATGGCACATATGTATGTACCCTATGTACCTATAGTTTTTGTTTAATACTCATTCATTAATTCTCCATTTCCCCCTTTTATTAAATTTGTCCAATTCCACTTTAGCAATACCAATATCAATATAAATAGAATTAAAATTTAGCAATATCCATAAACAGTTAATTAGGTCTTCGTTTAACTCGTTTCGCCAATAGGATACTATTTATACCTAAACGTTCCACACGGTGTTTCTTGAAGCATTAATTATGCGTGTGATATGCACTAAGTTTAAATTACTAGGATGTAGATGGTGTTTCGTAACTTCATGTTATTTTATTCAATGATACGGTAAAAAGTAAGATTTGTTAGTGTATCCTACAATACACCCCTACCAAGTTTAAAGTTCAAAAATTAATGTAAAATATTTTTTTTTTTTTTCTTCGCTATGAAAGAGTTATTTTTTTCCATATTTGTTCAACCTTGGCTATATATAACAATAGGTTAAATATAGGTTAAAGGGTTGTCATTGCTTTTTAAGTTATAACCTTGTTACCCCTTATTTCTTATTTATTTAAATATATACATTAGAAGGCATGTATATATTTTGTATGTACTATTTCGTAAGTGTGCCACGAGAATTTAAATTGTTTTCATTTTGTGAAACACAATTGTACTATTTTTTGTCACTAAATGTACATAAATTCCATAAAAAAACGCGATTCATACATTTGCCGATACTTCTTTGTTTGTTTGTTATAATTTCTAATTTTCAAATACATTTAATTCAGTTCTTATCAAATAGTTTAAACTTTAACTTTTTGGTTTAGGTTGTCTTTCATTAAAAAATAATCATTGTGAAGCAACTAACAGTAAATTATTCCAAGAACAAGAAATAGCGCTCATATAGCCTTGTAGTGATAAATCTGTTAATTATGTTAACTATATCATCACCTCCAACGCGGCAGGCTTGGCGTATTAGCATATCCCTCTGGTGTTACCCTGAAAAATCTGGTGGTACCCAGAGGGTTAAATAAAAATTATAGGGAAAATCACGAATAAATTGGGATATGCAAGTGTTAATCTCTCCTGTATGCATAGAGTGGTTAAATTTTCAGCGAGTGATTATTTATCTATTACATCGTTGCTATTTGCACTTAACTTTTCCCAATTAATTTTATTAACCAAACTACCAGGATGACGCATTTGATGACTACGTAAAAATTAAAAATTACAGCAATTTCCGCGGTATTATGTCATTGTGTCACAAACAGTTGTGTCGACTGTTTCTTATTATTAAATAAGATTAATGTATTAAATACAATAATACGGATATATCTAGTACAATACATAATGTGGTAACTTACATATAGGTGTACACGCATGCATGCATATTGTTTATATTCCGTTATTGTTATGAAACCGGTTGCAATTGACATTTCGATTGATCTGTTTAAAAGTGAAAGTGCACTAGTTTATTGGGCACGTTCAAATAGAAAGCAAAACTGGCTTTCGATTAGCCGATAGTGATCTATTTAATTTTTCTATTAAATCACAATTCATTCCCCTGCGAGTTGCGTTAAATAAAATGTGTTGTTACATTTTATTGCATCAAAAGCGGCTGAACGTTGCAAAGTTTCGTGTTGCAATATGACACGATACTGGGAAATTAAAATTTATTGAACGCTATAGGTTATTTGATTTCTATCAACATATTACACGACCATACATATATGAGAAACGATTAACATTTATAACGTCCAAAAATGCAGTAAGGAGGCGGTCCTTAGAAAAAAATAACTTGTACTAATCTTAAATAACACCTATTGTTTATTGCCAGTGGTTTAGTCAGTCAGTTCTGGCCCAAGAATATATTTTATTTAGTCACAAATCATATTCTCCATAATTCAAATAATATACTCCACTAAAATAAATCTAAAACTATTTTCATGTTTTTGACTACAAACTGATTACATCGGCACTCAAAAAAGTATATCTGCCGTGTCTGGTGAGTCGCTGAATATGAATCCGTATTTGGTTTAAACCCACCATGTCATAGTCCGTTCCAAACCTCAATATAACGGTATAAAATCGTCAATATTTTAGGTTAAATTGTGGTGCAGAGTTATATAGTATAGAATTATTTTATAAAAAAACAGTGTGTCTTTTTTGTCACAAAATTTCAGTTATGTGTCAACATAACCTAGAGTAAACCTCACAACTCTATACCTTAAACTTATTAGCCCAAGGATTTGTATGAGTGAAGTTAAAAACACGTACCTTGGAAGCTGTCAGCAGGCAGCTCCAAACCCAATACCCCATAACCCTGTGGGTCTAAGAGTCAGAATCCTCAGACTCAATAACCCCATAACCCCATACCCTTGCTGCATATGTATAGAACTCGAAACGACCTATCTCGGAGGTTTTTTTTAGCAGACAACATCAAATACCACCAGTAACCCCACAGCCTCAAGATCTGTGAGCAAAGGTTCTCAAATACAATAAACCTTAACTGCATTTCTCCAAACCTAAACTCGATAAACTTGGGGATCAGGTCACCACAGAATAAAATTCAGTTCTAGTGAATCTATAACCACATAGCGCTATGTCGAATTCTTTTGAATTCACTACAAACTTCATACCCTCATAATCCTATGTATGAGTATATAAAAGCCTTTATAATATATATTTTTATAACCCCATAGTCCATAAGAAAGGGGGTTAAGGTGCAATGGGGTTAGAGGTTGTCTGCTAAACAATTTCAAGATACGTAGTTCTAGTTCTGTGCATCTATTCCATCACATTTTATTCACAGTAGACGCAATGCAGTTGCAAATCTGTCGACAGATTCAGTTGTTGATTTTAGCTTGTTTCTTCTTTGGTGTCAAAAAAATGTTTATTGTGTCATTAGATTTACTTTTCCATGTGTAAGGACCAAGCACCTGAAAAAATGTTTAATGGGTGTTTCATGCATCATAAATACTACATAATAAAAATATGAAATGATCACACTATTCAGGTCTTGCATACAGCGAAGGTTGAACAACAGCACCAGCTATCACGGGATTACTGCAATCAAATCAGTCGCGCAACTGTCTTATCGTCATCGATGAACTGAAGCACCCCCCATCGTCGCAGTATGCCAGCTTTACTAATAATCGTTAGTAGTCATTTTTGAAAAACAAACATTTTACAAGACATTAAAAAGCGATGAAAAGTATTTATGTCGAATAATTTGTACTGAAGTTCTAAATAAAAAAAAACATAGTGCAAAATTATAATAAAATAAAATCTAATCCGTACCTTTGACTCCAGGTTGCTGAAAATTTAATCAGTAACTTACAGAAACCATAATCTGTAATAAATTTAACATGGTGTATAATCATCTAATCAAGTACTAAATAAATAATACTAATCAAGTAGTAAATTTAACATGGTGGTAACAGAAAATGCCAAAATCAATGTTTCCCAATAAGTCATGTTTTAATGAAACTTTAGGAAAACAACAGTGGTCGAATTCTAAATTATGTATTTGCGTTTAATATCCATTCACCCTTTGTTACACTCACCGAGTGCGACCATTGAATGCAATTTCAACTCTAAATTATGTTTTACGTTATTATAAACGCAGAACTAAAATGGGACTTAAATTAGTTTTCCCGATTTGCTTTGTTCCACGCAGAGGAAAATGTTTATGTCTGGATACTGTGACGTAACGGCACAATAAAAACGAGAGATTTTCGTTCTTTTATGAGACGAGGTCATTAATATTCATTATACTTTTAATTACGCCAACTTTGTGTCCCAGAGTTTAATCCATTTATTTATATTTATGTTCCCATGAATTTTAATTATGTTTTATTTATTTGTATCAGATGGAACTTTTAATTTTTAAGCAGCATTTATAATTCACAGAAACGTATGAAGACAAGGAACACGAAGCACATTTTGATTGAAATGAATCTATGAAGACAGAATATTTACTTAAATTGATATTTCAATTGCATAGTAACTAGCTTTGGTTATGAAATTTTTAAATTATACCTGTAGATGTAACTGGGTCTAAACAATAAGTGTTGAACATAATTGGAAATTGTGATTTATAAATTACATCTGTTATTATTGTTTATTTTCAGTTTAATTTAAAATTTGGCGAAACACGTTAATTTACATATCTAGGGGGACAACTTTTGAGGCATTTGTTGTCGTATTACTTTCAACCCCCCTAACCCCCAGGGCACCTCCCCTAAAATTTTAAATGGCAACAAAACTTTTAAATGGCCAGTATTTCTCTTGCCATTTTTGTGTTTCTTGTACAATTCTAGATAAATCCCATATTTCTTTTTTGTCAAAATTGAGGTAGTTAACCTCATGAATGTGTGGAATGTATTTAACTTATAAATTGAAATAATGCAACTTTTAAAAGTATGATAATGAAATACTCAAATTCTTACCTTATTAATTATTTATTAATTGTTCAAAATGGGTTCCATTGTTTTCTAAGCACAAGTATAGCCGATATTCAAACTGTTCGCGGACGTGTTGAAGAGTTTCTGGTAAAATAGCCCTACAGTCTTGTACAATTCTTTGCTGCAGTTGTGTAATTGAATCTGGTTGAGTTTTTAATACAACTGATTTCAACCCAAGGGTCTTACCTAGGTGGCCTTCATGGGTCCCCACTTGGGAGCTTTGTTGATACTCAGGGTGGCATAATGTAAGTTGTTTCATGTTGGATGTAAAAAAGTAACTTCGAGGAATAATTTGAAAAAAAATGTGAAAAAGGGAAATTTTTTTCAAACCTTCGAGGGAGGAATTTTTGTTTTTAAAAAAATCTAAAAAGCTTAACTAACTGTTAATTAAGAAAGATATGGTTTGTGTATTTTGGTAAATTTGTTATCTAAATCGTTTTTTTGAAATTTGTTGAGTTGCCTTATAAACCTAAAATTATTGTGGGTTTATAACCAAAATAGTTCGAATTTAGGAAAGTGGGTAATTGTTTCTCGGGAATGGCTATTTGTTAGGTTGGATGGCCATTGATTTTTGATAAATGAGGAACAATCGTAATTGACTTTAGTTTTGAATTTAAAGTTAAAATTAATTTTTAAAATGTATAGTACGAAATGGAGAAAAATATATTTTACTTGAGCAATTTTCTTTCAAAAATAAAAATTTTAATAATTTAACTGAAAAATTTTTTTGTTTGATTTTTCTTTTTCATAGGAAAAATTGTTAACTAACATTTTTCTAAAAGACCAAATTTAAAATTTAATAAAATTTTGGTACATATTTTCGATACTTAATTTTGTTGTAATAATGACACTAGATACGGTCAAATTTTCGGTGAATTCAACTTTGGCCTCGAATAACTTCTGAACCAGTAGACTTAGCGAAAAATCATAAGAGACCTTTTTTATAGAGCGTTCAATTCTGGACAAAAATATGTTAAAAATTTTTCCATATAGTACACTATTAGCAAGCAATAAAAATCAGAAGGTGCCAAAAAAAAATTTCCATTATATGGAAAAAGAAAAGTGCGATGCGGACTATCTTAATATTAATATTAAGGGCTCAAATTTTAACTGGCGTATTTTTACACCAAAACGGAACTTTTAAGCCTGTTTGCAAAAAAAAAATAAAATTTTTTTTTTTTGGATCACCCTAACTACATACATATGTACCAATTTTCTATTTAATGATCAGTTAATAACGATTCATTTACCAACACTAACTTATTTCCAAAATAGCGAAATTAACAAGTTTAATAATTTGAAAATCCTTACATGGCACGTCGACCAAATGATTATTTATCATTGCCGCTTATTTTCGAGTCGGTAGATAGATGTCGCGCAACGCATTACAATCATTCAGCAATTTATTTCGCGCATTTTACAATTATTTATATCCGCGCGTCACGCTGAAACGTTTATGTATTCTTAATGTCACACGACCATTACGCATTCATGAAACCGTACGTAACGTTCAGCGAAATATGGCCCTTTGTGGTGTCGGAATATTTGTCGCTCGATTGTAGGCTCTGCAGCCAATAACTCATATTTCAGTAAGGAGAATGAGGTGGAGGGGAGGTAACTGAAATAATCTTAATATGATAAATGCATGCAGATATAAAATCAGCCTGCAAAGTCTCCAATCGATATAAATTTGTTCTTATAATGAACGAAATCATTAAAATGGAACGGGGAATGATTCTCCCTTTATTACAATAGGATAAATTGGAACAAAATAGCGACTATTATATTATAGTTTTGTTAGATGTCAACAAAGTTGGCAACGGCAAGAACTTTATCTTAATGAACCTAACGTTGGTAGCGTGCTCCCAGGAACGACATCTAGTGGTTGCTGAACGTATCAGATCCACCGGAATACTTCTAGTCCTAATTAGATGCACTAGAGGCTAGAGGGCAGTCCCTATATGTCACCGCTTTATTCTCCTGACAAGGAAATAAGCCCAGACCCTCGTTCTTTGTTGTTCATGGTCAGATAGATACATATATCATTGATGAGATATAGGGCCGAAATCCGGATCTGTGATTTCTGTCAACGAGTAACAGTGAACGAAAATTATTCTCACTTCAACGATGTTTAATAATGTTAGATGAAGGTGCAACAACTGTAATGTGTTATTATACTATATTTGGAGAAGATAAGACGCAATAAACTTAAACTTACTCTAACCCTCGAGAAAACATACTGTGAATAATTGAGTAGGTAATTTTCACCATTTCTGTTCCATAATATGGATTTCTAATATTTTCAAGATTTTTTGCTATTACTGTTACTCGTAAGGCTTAGATAAATACTATCTAAAACGTCCTAAAAACTATGTCTACACTGTGTTCAAAGTTAAAATGGCACTACTTCTAACTTGTTTTTTGTGCTGAATTTAACGGTAATTTCCAAAAACACTTAAATAATGGCGTTACATGATATTGATAGAAACACTTTATAATACCTTTTTAAATCTAACACTATTTGAATGCATATTTAAACTCTACTTGGAATTCTAGACTAAAATAATATGACAATCGATTAAAATCAAATACCTAGTTTTAGAGACATGAACAATTCGCCATTGCACTGCTTCAAATGTTACGTATTTTTTTCTGTAAGTCTATTACGAGAGATACGAAATGTCTGGAAAAAAACGTTTAAAGATTTCGGGGGTATTAGGCCAAAATAAAAAAAAAAATATTTCTATGAACACATGTGTCTGGAAAGAAAAAGGGAACTAGAGCATCCTGAAAGTGACGTCCAAAAGATCTTTTTCAATTATTTCAGTGACGAGTTGAAATATATTCACTAAAAGTTTTCCTCCGAGATTTTTAGTGCAGATTATTTAAAGCTTAAAATTTTATTTTAGGAATAGGTTTTTGAACATCTTTTATGGAGATTCTGATGTGATGTTCTCATCCATTTCCTTTAAAAAATGTCTGTTGTGTTAATTTCGCACAACGTACCGTTTTTGAGAAAAACGGGTTTTCCTAAACTGTGCACGGAAAAAATCGTGGCCGCAGTGACAAAAAATGGTTTCGAAAAAAACGCTTTTAGAGTTTGGGACACATTGTGCATCATTTCATCATATTCGTTGCTTCATATCATTCATATCTTTCATCATATTCATTGCAGAAACAGACCACGATGTTGACAACTGGTGCGCGCGTGAAAGTAACATTTTAGAAATTTTTAGTTCGTACTTCAGACTTGCATAAGATGCGAGATCTTTTTTTGACAGCGAATTTTTAGAGCAACTAAGTAAGTTGCCTAGTTTTAAGTTTAGTTCTTCACGAAAAGCACCTATTCAGCTACATTTTCCTCACCAACATTAACGTGTAAGCTTTTCCCGAACAATTATTCTTAAAAAAATAGTCAAAATGAAGATAAGTCACGATGATTGTAGTGCATGAAATCATGTAATCTCCCGTCCTCGACTCCATCCATCATGTTCCGAGCCTGATTTCTTGGACAAATTGCCGTGTCGTATACGAATCGTAGCGAGGCAATGATTTACTCGCGGACCGTCGGTCGGCGTTCGGTACCCGCTGCGACACTTCGTCCCTACGATTCCGCTCCGGTTTTCGTGCTTTTTTTACGGCGTCTTTCCGGCTAGTTGAGTGCCAACAATACTGCTGTTTACTTCTTGCGGATTTATTTTGTCTGCTTGTTAACTTTTTACCGGTGATGATCCTTCCGTTTCACTCCCATCTCATTAGTTAAAAAAAAGCGAATAGTATTGCGTATACAGTGTGACTCAAGTTCAACAGTTCAACAAAAAACGAAAGTGTTTTACAGTGGCCCATATTTTACGAGTTTTTGCTGATTCATCTATATCCTTAATATAAAAGGGTATGAATCTGCAAAAACAAAATCAGGTATTGGGAGAACTGGCAGCAGCACACAATATTAAGAGTGCGCTTAAGATTGTTACTTCTAGCGACATGTGACTCTGTTGGTTCTATAGGTAGAGCTACATAATGTCTCTTTATGTGAAACTGTGACTTGGGCTCATGAGTTCTCGACTGGGCTAGCGCTTGCAAGATAGACCACCCAAACATGCATTAATTCGTAAATTTAGTGGAAATAGATGCGGTTCGGGTGGTCTACCTTGCAGGTGCTAGCCCAGTCAAAAAATCCACGCTCCCAAGTGACTAAGAACATTTGTCGCGCGTACCAAGCATCTTTCAGCAATTTTTACCAACTCAATTTTTTTTATGGAGGTAAAAAAGAAGTTGGTTTTGGTGGTGGTGGTGATTTGAAGCAGACGGACGATTCGGGGTGGGCCGAAAAGGGTACCAGCATCCTCAGGAAGCCTTTCAGAATCACCTCATGCACCAAGACCTGCTTACAACCCTTCAGCCCGACACATTTTCAGGGAGTGGGTTGGAGGTGGAATTTGACTTTTGGCGCTCAATCAGTCATTCGCACTGGGTCCTGTCTACTTCCAATGCCTTCTAGTAATGCCATGACATGAATTCGCGACAAAACGACATCTCACATAGCCTCCAACAGGGGTGGAACCAGTGGGGGTAGGTGTATGGGTGGCCTTGTGGGGTGCTAATTAGTTTGGCAACATTAGGATCAATATATTCGCTCACTACAGGTCAAACCACGCAAATCCCAGCGTAAATGCAAAGGGGTGGGCTTAGAGGGTCTGGAAATAGATTGAAGGGACGGAACAGCGGCCAAATGCAAATAACTTATTGAGGAGATCTTAGTGTGTAGTGGGATGGAGTTTTTACCCGAGAGTATCCTTCTTAGTCCATCCTATAAGTATCTGAAATTGCTGTCAAAATCTTCAAAAAAGAATTCAAATTTTGACATGAATTTGGTTTTTGGGGGTGTGGATGGAGATCCGTTTAAGCCATAATGTAGCAACTTCGTAGCGACTAGACTATAGTAACCGTACAGCCTTCCGAAATTTAAAAACCGTAAGTCTCTAACTCGAATATATTATTGAAAATGGCGCTAATCTAAAAAATGTTACGCAAATTTTGAGGAGCGGTTTAAAAGTATGAGAATATCTAAAAAGGAAAAATATGCAATCGATCTATCAAAAATATACAGGGTGTTTCATTTAAAAAAAATATATATGAATATGTCTCCTTATTTTTTCAGGATTTAATTGTTCATTTGTTTTTTTTGGGTGATATCAATAAGTAATACGTGAAAAATTATAAAACTTTTTTCGTATTTCAATTGTTTTTGTATCTTTTACGGTTCACCCTGTAGATGGGTGTCAAAATATAAAAGGACGTGATATAAACGTATGTGATATAAAAATTAACTCATTTGAACTCTTAAATATGTCACACCTTCACTTTCGTAAGTGCTTATATTTTTAAAGGTTTCTTTTACAGAGTGAATTTCTCAGACGGAAAACAGCAATCTTTATTTTTAATATACGAGTACTCTTGCTTTGTACACTTTTAGCTCTATTTGTAGAGGTAAACACTTTACTAATTTGTTTCGCTCCTATTATAAATAGATGCTAAATATGTTTGCCTTTCATTTACCTCATTTTCTCTATGGTTTGTTCGTTCATGTTATGCTTTTGGTATAATAATGGACAACAATTTATTTGCGGTTGCTTTCTCTTCATTGCTAATCGTTATTAATATTTATTGCTGGTATGTTTTTTTCTTTTTGTTGATGGCGACCTGCGCATCATTCTAAAAAAACAACCCTTAATGAAAGTGTGTACCTATTACATAAAAAAAATCAGTAGAGTACAAAAAGAGACTCAAAATCATTAACGAGACATCGACTCGTTCGTTTTTGCATAAAAAGTAGTAGGTTTCAATAATGTTGATTTCAGGTTAATGGTGCTATTTATGTGTCTCGGAAGAGAGTCATGATTTCAATTATAAGTAACCGGTAAAACTAAGAGAGTGTGAGAATTTGGTGGTCGACTTTTACTTAATACACTTTTTTTTCTTCTATGGAGTCCTTAATATGGTTTTAATTTCATTTTAATTTTAAAGGAAGAACTTTTTTTTACCCAGCTGAGGTTTGCAAAATCGACATAATTATAATGTACATTGGTCACACTTCGACACTATTCGATCCCGATACAAAGGATACTGTCGCCTGCAGTGGCGGTGCGTGATATTTCATTTAGCCATATCTTGAAAACGACGCATGAGACCCACTTCACTTTTTAGGTGACGACTATACACCTCTTACAGAAAGGATTTATAGTGAAAAAACCGTCAGCAAAGTTTGCGAAAAAAATTTTCAAAAAACACTGGAGCACTCCCTGGGTTCTCACTAACGCTCTGTGGAATATTTGCAGTATATTTTTTTTCATAATCTAGAAACAAATATAAGGAGAGGTTTTTCGATTTGTTACAAAATATTTTTTTTTTCAAAGTTATGGCCATTTTAATTTTAATTTTATAGGAACATTTTGTTTCCCAAAATTAAAATGGTCATAACTTTTTGAAATAAAAATATTTTGTAACAAATCGAAAAAAAGTCTCCTTATATTTGTTTCTAGATTATGAAAAAAAATATACTGCAAATATTCCACAGAGCGTTACTGAGAACCCAGGGAGTGCTCCAGTGTTTTTGAAAAATTTTTCGCAAACTTTGCTGACGATTTTTTCACTATAAATCTTTTCTGAAAGAGGTGTATAGTAATCACCTAAAAAGTGAAGTGGGTCCCATGCGTCGTTTTCAAGATATGGCTAACTGAAATATCACGCACCGCCACTGGTCGCCTGTATTAAGCACGACAAATAAAGGCAAAAATAATCCATTCTTATCGTTTAAATAGAAATGAATATAGGATAATATTTTTTTTGTTGACAAATTAAATAATTTGATTACTACGTTTACATGAACGTACGTTAAATGTGGACCAAAAGTAGCGTTCATCCCACAGAGCGACATCTGAGCGATCAGTGATCATGACATTTGAACGCCACAATTCCGACTGATTCATAGTAATCGCTCACTTAAATATCAGCAAAGAAGATTTATGATATGTAAGCTATCAGTGATCGGTATTTTAAATATTTATATTTGATACCTTATGATAACTGATAGTGATAACACTCAGTAATCACGATGTGTGATGAACGCGATCAAAAGTAGCTTTGCCCCTGGCCATAGGATGCGCAGGAGACAAATCCAGATTGTGTCCAAGCTTCGACAAGTATGGCTGGTAAATAATTATTTGTTTCTGGGTATCTTTGTTATTCCTGTGTATGTTACGATATCCTGATCTGAACATTGTAAAATTAATACATATTTTAAGCTTATGTAGTATATCAAAATACATACATATGTACATGAAATTCATATGATTGTCATTACCTAATCCTAGTATATTAGCATTTCTGCCTTATTTTAAACAAGCTTCTCAAATCCACTAATAAGAAGTGGCATTAATAATGATTACACAATATTATAATACCGTCAGTAATACGTATTTTTCATGCAAACGTCTTAATCTACAAAGGATTATTTAAAGAAGTAGTATTTAAATGAGAAAGCATTTTATAAGAACAGGTAAACTAGGATTAGATTATACTGTTCATATCATTCTCTGAATATAGTTTATTATATCATTCAAGTTAATTAAATATTTTAAAGCAAACAATTAATTTATAACGTAATAAATAGGAGATTATACAGGGTCCGGCAGGAAGGTATGGAATTTTTGAAGAGCGTGTCATGTGAGGTGAGGTGAGCCTAATGTTTTCCGAATAGATAGTAACTGTTCGTTGGCAGATGCCATTTTAGTTACCATGGAGCCGTGGACTACAGTTCATCGCGTGTTTGTTTAAAACACCTTCATTGAAACGAACCGTTCTGTGATTCACTATGACTATTATGACTATTTTTTATGGGGCTACCTTAAATCTCGAGTATACATAAACAAACCACGTATACTTGAAGCTCTTTTAGAAACAATCATCTGAGAAATTCGAAGGGGGTCACGTGAAATGCTTCAAAGGAGTATGGACAATTTGTCGCGCCATCTATAGGAGTGCCTAACTGACGCAATTTTTCGCACCTGATTACTTTTTTCTTATTTTCCACTATGCATCGTTTAATGGCAACATTTCAGCTATGTATTAAAACAAAATTTGAATTTCATTCAAAGGTAAGAGTGTGACAGTCTTTTAAACAAATCCATACCTCCCTGCCGGACCACGTACTTTGCTTGCTTGAAATGCTTCTGTACATGTTGACTGTACATATTCCTGGTAATATCTAAGTAATATCTCTCGGGTATGGTCGTTCTAGATCGTGCTACGTTCGTGGTGGGCAACTATTCTGGATACTGTTATCTTATTAATGCATTTGAGTCCGGGTATTGCCGTATATGATGAATTTCCATTTCTGACGTTTCACCGATCATACTGTCGGCTTCTTCAGAAATCATATTGCATATGATAGCCAAAATTTTGGTTTTTCTCAATTTCTTTTCTGTTCAGTACACATAAGCGCATAAGTAAAAAAATAAAAAAATATTTTCCAATGCTCATTTTAAATGCAGATATACCTAATAAGGTATTTGTTGATTTCATGCCTTTATTAGTTTATTAGCTAACATTATTTTACGTACTAACAATAACTGCCAGAAATTCTTGTGGTTTAAAAAAAAACGTCTGACACGAATAAATAGAAATTGAGAATGTTATCGTCTCTGTCAAAGTGTTTACTTTCCAAGCTACATACATTTTTCATCCTTACCAATATTAATAATCCATTATAAGATATAACTTCAGCGTTTATCTACAAAGTTTCCAGTTCCATTAAAACTTTAATATACCACATAAATTATTAGCCTTATTTGCTGAAATAACCAAATAATCTTCTCGAGTCTTCCGAACGAGCCCCACTTATACTTTATCAAAACAGAATGTCTTAAAAGCATCGCATATATGTATGTACGTCAATATTTACCGAAGTTAAAATATAACTCGGGTAGTCTACAATCATGACTTACAACTAGCTATAAGTACGATTTCAATTTGCATACGAGATGGGCGTCGGGGTGAGGGAGCAAGAGAAGTGGGGAGTGAATTGTAATGGTATTCGGATGAGACAGTGGTTCTCAAAAGTTTTATTTTGCTTGAAAACAGCCCTCAGATGTTCACAAAACAGTATAACGATTTAATCGCCATGTGCACTGTTTACTATCTACCTACAAACTAGGGTTCATATCAAACATTGATTTATGCAATTATAACGGCATTACCAAATAATTGCCTAAAATAGTGATAGTGTTGTGGATGCCACGACGTAATTACAGATTTGCAAGAAATAATGCAGAAAGTGTGATAAGATATTTGACTTTTCAGCACATAGGCTCAGTATATAGAGCCTATTTGAGTACATAGGGACCAAAATCATTACACAATTGCACAAATGAACGTTTGCTTTAAACTCTACTATACACTTCGTCCCTTGGTGTTAACAAATAGTAAAATAGTGAGTAGGTGTGGTTATGGTTAGCGATAATTTTGGTGGGTAGTTGCTTCTGTGACGTAATGTCAGCCACACCCATTATCAAGAATTCCCTTGACATTTGGTTCGCTTACTTTTACTATTTGTTAACATGAAGGGAAGTTATCGATATGTCAATTCAAGGCCAAATTAGTTTTAAAATGTTGTCTTATCACTATCACTTCTTTTTAGCTTAGTAGGGGATGAAAACATACTTCTGATTACATCAACTGACGTATCTACTGTAATTTTAATGCAATCATTGTCATTACTACCGTACGGTGGTGGTTGGTAAAACATGAAATTGTGTTTTCGTAGGGAAGCATGGACCCACAGATTTTTTTTTTAAACCTGGTGCACCCCCAGAAATACGAGCTTGGGATACGAGCTTGGAATACGAGCTGCAAAATATTTGCGAAATGTTTTTTTTTGTCAGTCAAGTCAGCAAGTAAAAACTGTCTTGTTCTTGTGTCTTTATGTTAAGTAAAAGTTATGGAAATAAGAATTTATACATATTTCCTACAAGCATTTCGTTTCTGAGATTTTGTAATAACTGCTTTGCACAGTATTTCATTTCTGAGATTTTGTAATAACTGCTTTACACACATGTTTTGCAACCCGTTTCCCAGTTTTTCTCAGGGTACGTCAGATTTTCCAAAAAAATCTCAAGTTCTGTTATTTATTGTATATATTCTAGCCTTCTATCTGGGTCCAGCAATGACCCTCTAAAATCTGCTGTGAGTCCCACGCTTCCTTCCGAAAATACAAGAATTCCGATTTCAACCAGCCGCCACTGCTGTCGCCTACAAGTTTAAAGTTTTTTCCATGAGGCAACTTGAAATAATCAGACGTAAAAAGAATAGTGATCTTTCTAACGATACCGCTTACGTTTCAAAAATTCAGTCCATTTAAAAGTGGTACTCACTAAAAAGTCGATGTGATGACGAAAGTTTATCAGCCAGTGTAATTACTTAGACAAGATTTTGGAAAATGATACCTGCAAAATTTTTATTATTCAAATTGTCAAAGCTGTCATGGAGTCATTATTAAAAAACTTTTCTTTAAGTTAACTTTGGAGGTCTATTACTCTAAAACTAATAACTTGTTACCTGGTTTTCCTTCCGTAGTTCAGTGAGTGTAATTTTATGTGTGTACAGTGAGTTTAATTTTCGGACAATCTATATGTAACATTTTTTTTTCTCATTTTAGAGTTTCTCTAACACTGTACAGAAATATCCAATAACGGATACAAAATAATGTAGTTAATCTAACACTACTTTAATCAAGACACTTGTGATCTTGACCTGATTATACGGATCTTGAAACAACAGAATATACAAATGAACTTTTGACCCGCTGTACTTATTCATTTATGCAAAATGACAACTGCACACATGTTGATTCCAGAATACAAATTTCATAACGATGAACATAATATTTTAGTGGATAAATTACTGTTATCGAACTATTGAAGCAAATACATCCTTAATATTAACTCAAATATTATTAAACAGTTTCGAAAGACGAAGTTTTTCGTTGGTCACATCTACATAGGTATATTTTCGTAAAAATAATAAATTAAATGAAACATTAACCTATAACACATTTTCCCAAACATTATGACTTACGAAAACGTTGCTTTTGAATTTTTTTTATTTCGTATTTTATTATATCTGGAATTGCTTACCTACTTTCCTTTATATTACATTATATATTATGCATGGATCGTAAATTACTTTCCGTTCTCCTCTAACTGCGACTGCATGTTTTAAAACTATGTATATAATGGCTTCCTTTTTGAAAACCCGGCCTTAAACAACTTTTCAGTACATTTACCCCTTATTATTTTCCTGTAAATATTTGCGAACATGTTGAGAATCGCTGGGGTGTAAAGCGAAAGAAAGGAAGGGAAACAAAAGCAAAGAAAATGGTCGATAAAGGAGGGATTTATATAATTGAAATAAACATGACAGTATTTCAGAGAGAGACTGAAATCTAATTAAGAATTTTAGATTATTTCATGAAAATAAATTGTATTCTTAATATTCTTCCATTCTATTAAATTTATCGTTTTAAACTTGAGTTTACTTCATAACTTTCGGGAAAGTTTCTTTTTGGAGGCAATTATTGCTATTAAATGTTTTCAGAGTTGCATCTCGTGAATATTTTGTTGGCAAAAATGTGATTGCCAGCATAAAGCAGAAAACGTGGGATGGAACAAAATATTAGGGAAATGTACTCTGTTTCTTAATTACTTTAGAAAGTGTACTGTATCGACATTTCAATTTATTCGTTTAAAGAGTGACTCAATGGATATAGAAAACATAATCCGATTAATGGAAGTTTCTTAAAGCAGTGACACAAAAAATGTATGAACTTGTGAAATATTAAAAAACATAAAAAATGTATGAACCTGTATAAAAGACAAAATAAAATATGTCAATTTTAAATATAGTTTAATAGTGTTGGTAATTCAATATATACCGGGTGTGTCACCATGATGATCGATATGGATTCTTATGGATGGATCCATACATTTTTAAACGTTAAAGTTTCCAGACAATAATTGTTCGTCCTTAAGTCCTTCAAAAAATTAAAGCAAAACAAAAGGGTTGTCGATTCTATGTTCGTAAAAAAATCCCTTGGGATATAATATTCGATCGATACATTTTCTATTTGATTAAACTAGACATTTACAACCTCATGCAATGCTATTAATTAAAAAGAAAATATACGATCTACTTTTCCCATGTCGGATTGTATTTACATACTGTTTTTAAAAAAGACTGAATAACAATACAACGTTCACGTGATCAACTATTTAATTCAGCATTACACATTTAGTTTAATAGATTTAAATTGATGTAAATTGATGCAAGCAAATTTAACAGCAAAATCGTTTTAGTGCTTTAGGAGTATAATGCAAGGTATAACGCTGGCAAAATAGAGCGTTAATAATAAAAAAATCCTTAAAGTGAAGCGGTACCCACTCCGGGAGCTTTTAAGTCTGGGATTTGCCATATGTTCCTCTTTCACGGAATTATTTATCAGTCGATTGAAAGTAAGATGCTCGGAAAGGAGATAGCTTTTTTTTTCTGTGCTCTTCGTCTTATAAAGGATTGAAAAAATATATTATTTTTAAAATAAACAAAGTATTTCAGAACAGTTGAGAAAACAGTCAAGTGAACGAAGAGGAAACTAAGAGTTAGTACGAACGAGTTTTATTAATTTGTATTACCTTTCTATAAGTCTTTATACTTATTACTTTTATGTACATATGTATATCAAGCTATTGCAAACTCAATCGTTGCATAATTACATAACAAGTAATAAAATTTCCTGTAGTAGGCTGTGAATCTATTTTTCAAATGTGACAATTAAAATTTGATTCCATTCAATGTTCCAACAACTAACTTTTACTTTTCAGTCTTTTCACTGTTTCGTGTTTTTTTTTTTAATTTCCCGCCATGCCATTGTTCACGTGACTAATAACAAATCTAGATACCTACTTGGACATGCAAAATCGCTTTGCTAGACCTAAACGAGCAAAAACAGAATTGAAAGTCAGACAACTTGGGCCGAAAATATACTTATATATGTCATTTGAACTAAACAAGTTATCTCGATTTTAAATTGGCAAATTGTAACACAATAAATTGAATACTTATAGCCAAGAAGACTAGAACAAGGAGACCGAGCTCGCGTGTTTCGGGCGGCACAAAATACATCGAAAGATAGACTTAATAAACTTATTATAGCGGCAGACTATTATCTGCGCAAAGCGGTAGCGCGCACAAATACAAAATTCGGGTACATTCAGGGTTAGACGCTCTGTTTATGAAACACCCGAAGACTCCCGAAGCTAGGAAATACGGCGCTCGCAGCGCCGCTAACACCCTAGCGGATTTCGACGTCATTTGTGCCGTTCTCTCGGTACCTTTTTTTTTTTTTTTTTTTTTTTTTTTTAAACATTTTAGTACTTTTCAATGTATTTCAGTTGCAGAATATGGAGCACCTTATATTCTTGCGCCATGCCAAAAATGAGAAGGGAGCCTATTACTCAGAAAAAGTTTTGACGGTTTTTCCAGACCCTAACATCTGTCTTTTTTTTAAAACAAATATCTCTTAAACGGCTGGGTTTAAATATAGGTTATGTTACATGTTTTCGACTCAAAATTGGTACTCTTTCGAAATTCGTAAAAATACATGGGGTGTTCCAATTAAAATAAACATCTAATTAAAATGAACTCATTGTAGATTCGGCAATATATTAAAAAGGTGGCAAAGAAGGGTGCGAGCAACCTCACATTTTCCATTTTAATATTTTTATGAAACAACTATTCTACAGACCAAATATGTACTAAAAACTCACCCCGTATGTTTTATATTTGATTAAGGATAATTAGCATGTTATCTGCATTTTTAATTAATAATACACAGGCTCGCCCATTGTTGTAACTATGTCCTGAATTATTGGTGTCAAGATATATACTGGGTGCGGTAGACTGACCTCCCTGATTTGAGAAGCTAATAAAACTTTAAATAAAAACTTTTTTTTTTCTAAGGTACAAAAAAGATACTCTTATTTATTTTGAAAATAAAACTAAGTTTTTAAAATATTTAAAAATTGAACAAGTGCACCTTCGTGAGCCTTCCGGTATCTCAGACCCTGAAGTATTACGGCAAAATAAAGCAACCTAGTTACCTTAAGAGCCATTTTAAGGACAATGTTATATACTTGAAATTTTAGGTACCGCAGGAAAAAAAACGGGTCAAACGAGACAGGGAAAATAAAAGATAAAACCAGGAAACATTCCTCTGGAATGATGACGAGAGATGGGATCCTACACCGTCTGTTCATTTTTTTGTCCATATTCATCAAAAAAGATCACCCAACTTAGGACGGAAAAAGTGCACAATACCGACCGAAGGTCATGGAGTCAGAGATTACAGTACACCGTTCTTTTCGAAAAAGACGTTGCGTCGATATCGGCAAATCGCCAATATGATTAAATTGACAACAAAAGTATGTGCACTCTCAACCAAGCCATTATGTGAACCTGGAAATGGTATGAGCACAGCTGTTTCTTAACACACACCCACTGCTATACCCCCACCGTCTTTTCCTTACGGGAAATGGCTCCTTGTCAAACCTCTCTGACTTTGTTCTTGTAGTCCTTGAGATGTAAAGTCTCAATCGATATGTAAAAACTCCTAAAAAATTCATATTTTCGGGCTTTCCGCGCTCACGAATGTATTGCTACTATATGTCTGTATGGCTGTTTGTATGAATGTCAATGTCAAGTCAATGTTCAATCAAAAGAGAGTCCATTTTTTAATAGGTATCTCCAAAATGACTGGGTTCAGGTATGACTTATGACCTATGGTTCCGAACTTGTGCCGCAAAGCAGGGCCGGACTCGTAATCCACCATGTTATTGACGGTAGATGACATATGAGAGATCAAAAAGACAGGAGTAAAAATAATAGTAAATGTAATGTATGTACATAATAATAATGAATGTACAAACTTATTTTTTATGTTATTCAGAAACGCCGACTGGCCTGATTGCTTGAGCGTACATTGCCACGACCAGTAGTCTTTCTGCATTTATTCTCGATAAACATGATCGATTTGGCCTGTATATATGGTTGTAAAGTGAAAATAATCGTTTTACATCTACTGAAGTTGTGAAAAGTGCAAATTCAAAGTAGTTCACGTGAACAGAGGACGACATAACACGCACATTATTTTCACGAATTTCGCACAGTTGTTTATATTGCCAACAGTTTTTTGTTGGCACTAACATCAGTACATTATTATTTTTTACATCTACAGAGGACAATACACGTGTTGCTACTATCTCTATACTTTCAGCCGCTGTTTGCAAAACTTTATTAACTATCAATATCGGGGGCATTAACGACCTTATTACCGCAAAATCTGTTGTTTCGACCACTGTCAGCCACAGCAATTTAATACGTATGTCTTCTTTGATATTTCCCATGACACGGTGATATGTCTTCTGTAAATACATATGTTTTACGCAATGTATGGCTACTAGGCAATGGAAAATCAGATACATATTAGTCAAAAAAACGTCTAAAGTAAATACTGTCGACCACGTTCTACGCTAGGCTACATACGCAAAACATTATGCAAAAATCAAACCGAAATTCCTCTTTTCTAACCGTACCAGGTATATTTTTTTATGCATATTCAAATCTAAATGTATTTTACACTCTCGGCACAAGTATAGATCGACGATTGCAAGGAATACATAAAATATGTGACCCGTCTATTGTAAAATCTATGTTATTCTAATTTTTTTATTCACAAATGGTAACGACTCAATTCACGAGTAACTAACGTAAAATCGGCAATAGAAAATCGGCCATTAATTGAGGCAGTCGAACTCGCCACAAAAAAAGTGTATTACGGCGTCCCGGGTTCCCGCGAGGACTTCGTTCGAGATAACATTATACGCACGGACAGTGGCGTGGGTATACAGGGGAAAGAAATATGCGCTTAAAAAAATACTGGCTCTGTGTGACAGCATACTTTTCCGGACCTTACTTATGTCACAGATTTTCAACCTAATGTTATGTCTTCTTTCTAATCTGTAAATAGATACTGCGTGTATCATGTATGACAAGGATTTAGTTAACGCACGGAAGTACTCATATATGAACATTCTGTAGACTTGTCAGTCATAACTAGACATAAAATAAGTGGCAAAAGGCACTAAATACTTGTCAGGTATAAACTTAAAACCGACTTTGGCGTAAAACCCGTTTTTCCGAGGTCTATTTGCTGTTGCGAAATAACCGGTAGAGTACTACAGTTGCAAACATGTAAGTTTCTAACGATTATAGAGAACATTTTAGAACGAAAGGGCCTTTAGTGCTTTTCGTCTCTCTCTCTCTCTCTCTTTCTCCTTTTCCCTATTTGCATGCGCGAATGTAAATTTCCTATTCTGATATTTACGGTTGAGAATCGGTCGGCGGAAGGAGTTAATTGTGCGTTTTCTTCGGCGTTTCGTGTTTGTTAACTTTTAGTCAAACCTAATCCACTCCCGGAATATTCTCGACGTTCGCAACGTTCACAGTAAATAAACTTGCGATTCCGTTATATAACTTGCCGGCAACTTTAGCTATTTAATAGGGTTTACGTAATGTATATTATAACTTCAAATTGAGGTTGCAATAATATTGCCCGGCTGCGCAAATAATTTATTTAAGGAAATATAATTTACGCCCAGATGGAATTCCTCCGACTCTCTCGACTTACAATTTTCTCATTAGGGGGACTCGACGACAGGATCAAATGTATGCTGTCGCGAGGAAATTGAACTGCACGATGACAGGCGACCTACTTTGTTTGCGATAAAGAACTTCACAATCGCAAAGTTAAATGTGGATACTGCCGCATCGGCTCGAGTTTGGCACTGTCTTTACGATTTTTTGCAAATAAAGTATGATTAAAAAGGTGTTTCAAGATTCGTTTTTTTTTTCACGTATGCATGGTGTCTCACCGTGGTAGACCTGTATATATCACAATGTCGATATCACAAATGTCATCATCATCAGATATCATATATGTCGATATCACAAAAACTATGAATCAGAGTGTCCCAAAAGTCGACAATCAAACAAAGTCAGGAGATGGAGGAGATCATTTACAATTAAAATACATACATATTATTAATCGATTGTTGATGGTTCAAAAGTTATTTCAAAATTTGTATTTTTCCCTGAAAATTCCCAATGCATCTACAAAAAAAAATAATAACCAAAGCATTACCACTTGTTTGCCGGATGTAATTTGTAAGATTGTGCCTAAAGGATGGATCCTTCTGAAAACAACATGTTCATGATTTCTATTATCCGTTGTCAAAGTTAAAAACAAAACGTGTTTGTTTTACAAACAGTATTAAAATAAAACAGTTGCATTCCATTTAATAGGTGAAATAAACAATTTTCTACATTCTCTTTATTAGCGTCACATCCTACTGTACAACTAGCTAGTTAGCGAAAAACCGGCAGCCGATGGTACCAAATATCTGCGCAAACTTTTCTAAGGATATGATGATCGTACAGTACCTGCAATGTTCTGGGATATGAAACGGTAAAATCGTTGTAAACAGGACTTACTAAACTTGTAGAAAAACATTCGTAGAAAAAATAATTTTGCTAATAACCCTAATGCGTTATACCATGTTAGAAGCAAGCCTTTTTTGATAGTTGGTCAGTTTCCTGCAGTAATTTTTTTGGTGTCAGCGCTACTTAAAGAACACTTCAAAAATAAAAACTGTTTGTAAAACAAATACTTCTTGTTTTTAACTTTGACAGCAGATAATAGAGGTCATGAACATGGTTGTTTCAGGATCCATCCTATCCTTTAGGCACAATTTTACAAATTACATCCAGGAAACAAGTCATAATACTTTAGCTGTTTTATATTTTTTTTGTAGATGCATTAGGCATTTTTTGTAGATGCATTAGGGAAAAATACTAATTTTGAAATAACTTTTCAACCATCAACAATCAAATAATAACGTATATGGTTATTTTGATTGTAATGACCTCCTCGATCTCCCGATTTCATTTGATCGTCGATTTTTGGAACACCCTGTATATATTGTGAAAAAATCTGAAAATTTAGCAACAAAGTAAAGTGACTAGTAAAGTCGACGAAGTAAGGCCTCTAAAGTCTATTTAACTCAATGTTCATTAATTTAATTAAATATAATTCAAATATCTAAAACTTCCTCTTATAACAGAAGTAGATGTCAACTTGCTTATTTGAAATGTAACCCATTGTATATCGTTGCAATATTGAATTCTGCAATGCATTCTAGAGGCATTTCATGTATAATGTATTATACTTTATATCCAATAGTTTTTCAAATATTTACAGTGTTCGATCACAAATGACAGTTGAGAAGAAAACTGCGGATATTTCATCATAACATAGTATAAAACAAATCATAACATAGTATAAAACAAAGTCGCTTCCCGCTGTCTGTCCCTACACATGTATGCTTAGATCTTTAAAACTACGCAACGGATTTTGATGCGGTTTTTTTTTAAATGGATGTTAAGATTTTTTATAGATAGAGTGAAAAGGAAGAGTATTAATTTTAGAGGTTTCTAATGTGATGTGTAAAAAAAATTTTGGTAATTAAACGCTGCCGAACCTACGAGATAGATCAAAATAATGTACTAAAATATGTAACCTTAAAAAGGTCTACAAAAAAAGTCCGCGATGGTATATGTCTATCTCTTAGGAATAACCCACAATAACCATTTTTTACATTTCCGTGCGAAGCCGGGGCGGGTCGCTAGTAAATGATAATTCATTCATTTTGCAACGTGTCTCAGTAAATTCGTAAAATATACATTACTTTAGTACTCGCACGTCCGTTATTAACTTTTTATACTGGGTGCTCGCAAAATAAATTTGAAATTTTAATTAAAATAATGTGCAAAAGCATGTTTTTTTTATAGGAACTTCTTAAACCACCCATGTTTCTATTGGATTTATATTCACCTCTTCAAATAAGTGTGACTGTTAAATTTTCTATGTATAAATTTACTCGTTTTCATTTAATTTCAAATTAAGTTTCTTCTTTGCTTCAAATGCAGTTGCTGAATTTTACTATCTGATCATCTAGAGAACAATCATATACATAGAAATGCGACAAAAATACTACAGTGTAACATTTCTAAAACATTTGATTGATTTCTGACTGGTGTGGTTCCATCCCTAACCTAAAAAAAAAAAAAACCTGAAAACCGCTGTTTTTGAAATACCTCAAGAATCTAATGAAGGGAATATTGAGTTTGCTGTTTGAATACAAGCTCGATCTTTTTAAGACGTTCTTTTAACTACAACTTCTCTCACTTGTTGTCCAATCAATGCATTATTAACTTCTCTTCAGACAATATACATAAATATAATCATCAAGTATTAAAACTGTAAAAATATAATCGGATGGGTTTTAAGCGCTGTATAACTGATGTTTTTCTAATTTTTTATCACAAGTATTAACGGACTAGAAGGAGGGTCTCAATACCCTGTACCCTCCCCCCCATAAATCGGATAGAGACGTAAATGAAGATGAGGAAATGCAATAAATGCGGTAACTGCGATGCGATACGAAGATTCGGATATTTTCTCGTTACAATTGTACAGAGGGGTTCAACGGGGGTTCAGAGGGGTGAATTTGTAGATTTCCAGCAGCACTAATTTACTTGTCTCGTATAGGTACTTACAGACATGCTACAAATAAATAGTGATCCCATTATCTGCTGAAAAATGTTGACAGCGTGCTTTATTGATGTCTATTGCATTCTGTTGTAAAAATACGTAACTACCTTTCCGTCAAGATTTAAAGCGACATCGAAGGAAATGGTTAATGTACAGATTGATTTGTTTAGTTATAGAAAAAAAATATACAGATGTGTTGTCTTAGGTAAGAAACGGTACACATTACATTCTTTCGGTATATAGGATATTTATAACTACAGGAGAGAATATATTGCTCCTGTACCTTGTCAATTTCTTTAGATGAGAAATCTCTATTTTCAGCAACAAAAATTGAAATTGTTAGATAATGTCTGCGTTCAGGAATAGAGCCTCCATTGCGATATGTATATACGAGGATGAGTTAAATATGAAACGGAATTTTTTTCGTGTGGCCACTAAGGCATAAGGAGGAGGCTCGTACTGCTGGGCGTGGTAGGCGGGGATGTCACGTGACTTCCTGTACTCCAGTCATTCCCGGTTTCTCCGTTCTTCCCCGGTCTTCCGTAATCAAGAGAACCCTAAGGTCACGCAATGCGTTATTATAAAAATTCTCACAGTTGAAGGCGTCAAACCTGCCGAAATCGTTCGAAGACTTGAGCGCAGTTTGGCGAGATTTGTCTGAGTGTACGAATGGCACAAAAATGTTTTGGAAGGACGAACAATTTGAAAGTGAACCATGAGGGTCATTGTTCAATCATCATCATTGTTCATCAAAACATTGCCACTATTCGGCGCCATCTGTAGGATGACCGTCGTTTAACGGTTGTTGAAATTGCGGCTCAGATCGAGATAAGCTTCTGGAGTCATTACATATGAACTGGAGTTTCGAATTTTCGAAAGATTTGAAAAAAATAGTTTCCGATTAATGTAATTCTGCTTCACGACAATGCCTGGACAGCCAATCTGACACGCGAAAAGTTAGAGGAAGTTCATTGGATAACACTGGAATGTACTTCCTATTGTCCTGACTTATCCACATGTGATTATCACATGTTTCGCACGCCACTTTTCTTTTTATGATGATTGCATTAAAAAACTTCCAATCCATTGGGAAAAATGCATAACAAAAGCAAGAGATTATTTAGAAAAATAGTATGTACTTTCATATTTGTATATTGTACCAATAAATTTAAAGATGAAAATCCGGTTCATATTTTGTTTACCCTCGCCATTCGAAATGGCAACCTGTGTCACATGGAACGTCTGTGTCAAACAGTAAACAAATAGCGATTTCCGACACTATGGTTTATGGTTACATACGATAAACCATAATATACACTCGTATATTAAACCACTTGCTTGAAAACACCGTTTCTGTATCAGTAGACCTATTGATTAGAAACGTTTATGATAACTATAAATTGAATATCAATTTACGAATTTACTCGATAACCTTATTAATCCTATACACTTTCACAGACACTTATAAATACTGAATGAGACGGCTTATGTATATTAGTATATATAAATATTTTTTTTTTGTTACAGGTCAGTTTACGTTCCCGAGAAAATTAACCCATCAAGTAAATTAACTCAAGGTAAAAATTTTTCATTGTTACAATAATTATAATTTATGTACCTAATTAGCCGTGTAGTTTAAGCAATAAAAATAGACTTATTGACTGGGTCAACTGGTAATAATCCAACCAATTAAATAAAGACTCCAGTTAAAATTATGACGATTACATTAAACGCTAAACAACAGGAAGGACTAATAGAAATTTGCATCTCTTGTCACAAATTGGAGCAGCGTTATATAATATAATATAGAGTGCACGCGGCCTGTGTCTAGTGAGGTATTTTGCCGAATAATCTTTAGCAATAGAGTTTTGACCATCATTTTCAAAGAATATTTTATTCCACATATTTACACCTAACATCCGCCTCAAAATATGGATTCAACTACTTTCAAGTACATAAACAATAATAATACGTCTTGATGATGCGTATTTTAGCCATAAGGCTACTCTTACGGTTAACATATTTACTGAACGCTTCATTTATCATGCACATGTGGTCGTGCAGTAAGTTATTAGTAGCCCATCTGAAAAACATTCTTAAACTGAATTTATGAAAAGATTTACAAACCGCTGTCTACAGTATTTTGGCTGAAAATATTGATCGAAATATACTTATGTAATTTGTACATATGATGGTCCATATACAGCAAAACAGGGTGTTTCCTAAGTAATCTGTAAAACTGAAGGAGTATCTTTTTGAAAATGTCTTTTTAAAAAAGGTCAAAAGGTTTTTTTTTAAATCCTCGCAGAGGACAAATTTTCTTATTAAGTTGTTGTCACTTACGTACCGTGTTGGAAGGGATATTAAATGTTTTATCTGTTTTTTTTTTCAGCACTATCAGTAGCGTGCATGTAATCACTAAATAATATAAACACTGAATAAATAATAAACAAATTCATACTTATTGCAGATACTGCTATTAGCTCTTTAACAACTAATTTTGGTGAAGTATTTCTGATATAACAAGCTCGTTCCAGAGGATACTATAATTTTATTTCAATAATTTCACATAATTATTAAACTTGCTTGTGCGATTATTATTAAAATGACGTTTTCTGAGTAAACCACGTTCTAAATAAAAAATGTCAAGACATTTTTTGTTATGGATTAAATAATACAATAAAAGAATAAATAAAACTTTCGCTCTGTATCTCAAAAACTAAGCCACTTTATATCAAACAAAAAGAATCACTTGAGAAAGTATCTTCTTCAGTATTTTCGATTAGGTACTTAGGAAACGCCCTGTATACTTAATTATTTTCTAGTTTCTCTTTCTTTTCCGAATTAAAACAGAACGATTTTTTTTCTGGGATACATATGGAGTGTCATTCATTTTCATTACCTAAATAATCTTTGACTTCTTCAGTAGCTACAAAACATGTATTTAAAACAACATGGAACAAAACAATCGGAATATATATGTATACATATATACATATATCCCAATTGTTTTATTTAGTTGTCAAATAAAGTAAAGTGTTCTTATAAAAAACATTCGTACTCCATACTACATATAAAAAAAAATTAACACATACTGCACTGGTTATATTTTAACTAAATCAAATTCAAGTAAAATATTCCAGATCGTTTTTTAATTTCGTTTGAAAATAAAGGGATGTGGATTTGGTATATTGGAACTATTACTGTATTACCAAATCCTCTAATGTACGACACGGTGATAACTACGCCCATATGGCGTCCTCAACCAGTTTGTGTCATTTATCGACTAGGAATAAAGGAAGCTCTTGTAAATAAATAAAAAAAACTCGAAAGTGCTCTACTGTTATTATATTTCGGCGTAGAATAAAACACGCAAGGGAACAAACAAAGACGTCCCACCACTTACTGTCAATCAATGTTTGATATTTTTTCCACTGACAGCTTGTAAAACGCCAATAAAACGCTGTGTAAATAATTATTAAATGTCGAACCCTCTTGTACGCAACGGTATTGTGCTAGAACAAAACTGCTGATTATGTACTCATTCTGGTTCAGTAATTTAGTACCCTAGGAGGTTATAACTAGAGCCCGGCGCAATGGTCGGCAACACAGGATCGGCCTCATAATAAGCATTTAATGAGTAATAGAAGCAGCTAAACAATAGTTCATGCAAAACTTACCCTCTTAACTAGCTGGAAAAAAAAATTAGTATACGTTTCAATGGTTGACTCTTAAGTGATGTTCGCCGTAGTGAAAAAATATGTTTTTATTGTGAAAATAACTTTTTTGACATCTACCGACTCGCATACTTAACATAGTCTTTGACTGCACTTAACGGCTCTGAAGATGTACCGTCACAAATTTGTTTCAATCTGGTGGAGTCCACTAACGGCAACATCTTGCATTTTTTCTTTGGCATCGTGTAATTGTTTATAGTACTTGAAAATCGTTTTTAAATCCGTTTCAACATATATGTCTTGGAATTTTGTCTGACTTTTCTTAATGGTGGCAGCCTCGTTGGGATTGAACTCTAGTATTACAACTTTTGTTTGTTCAAAATATTTAGCACAATAAAAAAGCTGCCTCCAACTAGGTTCCCCAGCGTGTAAGAATCGGCTGTGGTGGTTCGGGAATATTGGGACACGATATTGGGACACAATGCACGAAGACGTTTCGGAGATTACAGAAACACTTTTTTAGTACTTGCTATTAGTGCATCTACCTGTGCACCAGTCACAAACGTTAACACTTGATTTCTTCTTAACAGTTCAAATTTTTGTAGTATCCCCCTTGTCTAAGTTACGACACGTGCCAAAGGTCTAGTCACGAACCTGAATATGATTTACACTTCTTGTTAGTATTAGTTAAACTGCACTGGTGGATGCATCATGGGTGTGGTGCACAAAACGTCGAATAAGCTTGTAAATATGTCAAACAATTTTGCGGAACTGACCTTGGCAGTGAACTTCGTTTTACCGTGTGTGACAGTGTATGACGTGGCATGAAAAAACAGCTGTTTTGCAGCATGTTGCTACAGACAAACATAAAGTGGTAAGTGGTGGTGTGAGTGCCCGAGGCAGATAGAGACAGTTTAACTTGGATTTAGTCAAAATGATGGAAGCCTGTAATACTCCATTCGCACAAACTAGATCACCCAGATTATTTGTCCATAAACCTGCTTTAAAAAAGTATGGTGAAGTTAGTCTGCCTGCAGAAATAACTGTCAGATACACGTATACAGTCAGATACAGTGGTGTTAACCGCTGTGTGAGGACATCTATCGTCTCGGAATTGTACGATAAACCCATATGGCCTATAGTATTGGCGAAACAAGGGATGTTAAAGGACTGAGCGTAGCTAACGTAGTAGTTGGGGGATTGGTTGAGGCAAAAGCCATTTAAGGACATGTGATAGCTTAAAGGATATATACTAATTTAATCCATGTTAGAAGTTTTGCACATGGGCTCCACCGAATTGCCGAAACTGGTATTCTAGTGTTGACAGCCTGATAGCGAATGTGAAACAAGTATTTGTGAAAGCAGCATCCAGAAGGAAAAAGTAATCGGACGTTCTATCAAGGACAACACTACTAGCGGAACCTATTGCGACTCATTGGGCCACATGGATACAGGCAGCTAGTTTAAGTAGAAGTTGTTTATTTTCGTTTTTATGAATTTTTGCGGACTTAAAACCATTCGAAACATCCATAATAGCTGGAGGAATATGCTGCACCAATTCATCGGTACCTACTTTCGTAGTCTCTACTGTCAACTTATTATTACATATTACAGTATACTGCATCATTTCCAACCCCCGCTGTTAGCGCTGTCAAATACACTGAACTGCAATTATATAATATTTATTTACCTCCTATCTCTCGAATAACTCATTTTATTAAATGTTGGTTAAACCGGATTATTTTCAAACAATTCTCAATCAGTTGTTAAATTTCCATCTTATAAGGTTCGCATCGTAATTATTTAGTTGACTTAAAATAAATCATACATTGTTCGATCATACAGTCTGGCGCCAGTAAATCAATTGTTTAAAATGGTTGTATGGTGCGTGCGCTCTGTGAAACGATTATTAACTTTTATAGAGTTATTGGTCAAGTAACAGTAATAAAAACGCATATCAATCAGAACGCTGAACATGAAAGGCGTATTAAGAATTGTAGATACTTTCAGGCTTTATAATTGTATTAGTAATTATAACATAAAGGGAAAAGTTAAGTTTGTATCTACAATATCGAAAATAAATAAAAACGAAATAATGTCTGTGAACTGTAGTTATTTATTATTCATAGTTCATAGGCTAGTGTCGGTGGTAAAATAAACAGGAGAGCAGAATTTGGCGTTAGTAGAGATCATTGCCAGACCATGTATAAGGTGGGAAATTCTACATCTTTAAATGACAAACGTTTCTGCGCATATGCTTCTACCCTAAATACTTTTTGTTTACCTGTCCGTAACATTCTTAAAGGAATTCATAAAAAATGGCGTGACAAGATATAGGGTGTCATTGAAGAAAATACTTTGAATTACAAATTCAAAGTAATTATAAACTTTAAAAAAAAATTATTAAAAAATTAAATTACGCCACTGAATTCTACAGAAAAAATAATTTATTGGAGTCCTACATTTATCTCTTCTTGTTTGCTATAATAAATAAAATATTGAATATTTTAAAAAAGACCAAAATCACAGCATCTCCCTGCCCCAAATCTAATCGCGATAGCCATGACTTGTTTTCACGACTAAGTTTGTGAAAAAAATATCATAGGACTGCTGTATCAAATTTTTTATATTTCTTACTCGATTCGAGGTGCCCTAAAAACAACTGCAGTGGTCACCCTATACCAACACATATACATACAGGTATGTCGCTAATTAACCACTTTTTTTTCAGAAATCTATAATTTTTGAAGAAAAACCGTCATTCATATATTTTTATCAAAAGACAAAATCGAAAAGACGTAGAGGACTTATAAAATATTTTACGTCTTCCGAGTATAAAACGATATTTGAGACCGATAGCAGGTGGGCGGCTGATCTTTTAAAGGGGGGCGAAAAGGTTGAAAAAAAGAATTCGAAAATAAAGTAACATGTTTCCTTCAAATGTAACTGCAGTATATCATTGTTGTTTCACGGTGGAGGGAATATATTTCTTATTGATTTCGATATCATCCCATAAACCGTGTATACCGTTCGTATTTTTTATTAAGGGCGCAAACATAAAATAACAGTATATCGTTTTTCCGGACCAGTTATTTATTGCCTTATAACGTAGGTACGGAAAATGGAAAATGCGTTATTGTTTCGTCTTGGTTATATGTATTTGTCACTGTTTTAACGTCGTCCAACAAGAGTGGCTAAGTTTATTATGTATTTCTCAGCTAAATTGCTGCGACAGAAGAATAGTCATTTTTTAAAGAAATGGTACTGGTTTTGTACTTAAAAACGAATTGGTATTGTTTTTCAGATAAGTACTAAGGATATTTATGAGATTTAACCCAGAAATATTGTTTAGCAGTTACCTAATAAGTGGTGAAGTAACAAATTTTAACTTCAACAGTGTGTTTAATTCACTACTTTCAAAATACACTAGTGGCGTTGAGTAAATGGGCGTGATTTTGCAGGTAAAATGTAAAAATTTGGCAGACTTTGACTAACTGTCGAAGAAATGAATTGAACAACATTTATTTCTCCTTTTTTGCTGCCCCTAAGTACTAAGCTTTAGTCTCAATTTTCTGTCTCACATAAATTGTCTCACTGTATAAAATGCAGTTTATTCATTGGTAATTATAACAAGTGTTCAACAAACTTTGACCTTGCCAATTCAAACATATGTATGTCTGTGATAAGTGAAACAATGTTACATTTTTTATTTTACAATATTTTCCATAATCGTTTGATGTGAGATTGAATTCCGAACATGAAATTTTTTTCCAAAATATTTTGACATAACACCATGTAATTTTCTTTTTGTGGTAAGCAATACAATTCTCCAAATTCTTATGAAAACCCTTGATCAATGTCAAGAAGGAATTTTACAAAAAATAAATGAAATTAACAATGCTTCTCAACCCTAGAAAATATTTTCAGTTCTATTCGAAAATAGAGTCAGTGTTTAAACTGTGAGGTCATATTCAATAATTTTTGAAATAAAATGTCAAATAAAAGCTGTCAAATATTAAGGCATATAGGTATGTTTTTTTTTCCATAGCCAACTTGAAATTAAAATTATTTGATCGCTCGTTACAGATCCTTCATATTCTATCTGTTTGTTTTACGGCACTCGTGATTTAAAATAACTTATTTACCTGATTATTCAAATTATATTCATCTGAATAAAAACCTTAACTTGGCTGTTTTTTTAACAATTATCTGGAAATGACTTCATAGTCATCTTTTTGTGTAAATAAAACTATAAATATCTTAAATCATCATATTACGAACCAGACTCATTAAATTTTCTACGAAATAGCAACGAATTTTACCAATTTCATAATAGAGTAGTCGGAATTTTACTTAGGTGGATTCTTGGTGAATTTAATTTGTCTAAACTGTCATTTACAAGCCAAAATTTTCCAATTTAATATAGTTCTGTAACAACGTTCTGAAACACAAATAAAAATCTTCAAATAAACTTAACGATTTTCCATGCACCAGATGAGCCCTGACCTGAATGTCTTTTGGAGCAAAATTACGATTATGTCTTAACTTAAAACACTAAACTTAACTTACACACAACTTAAGTGGTACTTATGTTGCATATGTGATGCAACTTAACGATTTTCCATGCACCAGATGAGCCCTGACCTGGATGTCTTTTGGAGCAAAATTACGATTATGTCTTAACTTAAAACACTAAACTTAACTTACACACAACTTATGTTGCATATGTGATGCAACCTGTGAAAAGGTACCAGACGTCGGAAAAGTGAATTTTGCGCTACAGTCCAAAGCAGAGTTTCAAGTCGAAAAATACGAATTCCGGATTTCAACGGATATACATAGGTGCTAGACATATCTGGCAACCATGTACAGTATAAATAAGTCGTTTAATTGGAGTAATAGAAGACGAGATATCGATTTTTTCGTGTACAGTTCTGTTCCAAAACTTTAAATGTGTTTTTCTCAAAATTACGATTTTACATATTGAAACTTTACCTGATTTCAGTTCGAGCTATATTAACGCTAGAGACTTCATTTTTTTTTAAATGAAGCGAAATTTGTCCTCTATCGAAATCTGACCACACTACCGAAAACAGTTTTTCCGACATCTGGTACCTCTTCACAGGTTGCATCACATATATAGACTTTATTTATTTATTTATTTATTTGATGGTATATTAAGATAGCTGTCGTACATATTCAACATGATAACTAACAGTGACTTCAGCATTGAATAAATCATCTAAATTATGTGATTTTGCTGTAAAAGTATTGTTCTACCTTTTCGCCTCCTGTTAATTTAATTTAATCCATACATTTTGGTAGAAATTAATTAAAATGATATCATCAGCTGATATTCTGATACTTCAGAAACTATATTTCCGATAAATGTAACTAGAAGTGATAAAACGAAACCTAAACCGTTAAAATTGAACCATTTAGGGTTATAATAAATAAGTACCTATAGCTATAAAACATGGAATGACGTCTGTGATTTATTATATGTAAGTATAATATATATAACTATGATATGTAAGTATTAGAATCAAATGGAAATATTGTCAACATTATATTTTGTAAGTCACATAAATAAATTTCACTTATTTCTAATATGTATAAACAGTTGCCAAACGTTGAAATTGTGGGGAGAGCATACTTTTGATCTTCCCTGTACCTGGAACTTCCTTGGAATTGTCCAACTTTCTTTTAGTTTTAACAAAAATGGCATACTCAATCCTGCTGTTATGTGCAAATTTAGTACATTTGTACTCTTCGGGTCAATATGAGCCGACTTGCTATATTTTAAATCTGCAATTATAAAACAAAACAAACATTATATTGTTACAGTAACTATAAAGCAGAACAGGAAGACAAATACACATGTTCATAATTTTATACAATCTGGACAAAAGTCGAGTGTATCTTTCAAATGTGCCTCAAATGTTACATTTGTTGCACAAAATATTTTTCTTATTGTCATTTCTTAACGGGCAACTTGCAACGAGTACCAAGTTTTGTAGGTTGGGGATATACATACATACATATATAAACAAGCATAAACTTGAACTAACTTACCGCATCTTGCAAAAACTCCAGCGCTGACAGGCTGTGCATGCAACGATATGACTTATAAAATAAAATGGCTACGTGAATGAAATTTTAATTTTTCTTACACGCCTGTAATATGGGTTACGATACCTAAATGAGACATCTGAATTCGTTTTTATGCGATCGTATAAATATTGACGTTTTTATTTTTCTTTAGGTTTTGACGCCGCAATATACCAATTTCTAGTATTTTTTTGCCGTTAGTAAGCAACGGTCTGGTTGCTTATTAACCAGTACCCTGAAAAAAAAAATTATATCATAGTCGAATTTCCTAGTTTCATATTTTAGTTATTATAATTGAATTTTAAAATAGTATGTGCACCTTGAGGAAAATCATTCTCACCCTCCGTCGCTTGCTGGACTCTCGTGTGTGCCTACTTTTTTCCACTAGATACACAATATACTATTTCATGCAATGATATATAAAACAATAACTCTCCCTAAATCTAAAAGTTATTTGTTTTTAATAAAATAATATTAATTTCTAATTGGCGTTATTAAAATACAAATTTATTTTCATCGGGGCCTATTGACCCGAACATTACATAAGTAACAATTAAAAATTTTAGAAAAAGGAACAAGGGGTTGTAAACATTTTCTTGTTAAAATAACATTCTTGAGTTGTAAAGCATAGTCAATAAATTTTAGAATACTCGGTTACTCTATGCAATTATAACAAGAAAGAAAAATTGATTTCGGATCAAATAGATCCTAATAGGACAGCAGGGTTAATAACTACATTCTACAATAGCATTCGGTAATAAAGGTATTTTCTGATTGTACTTAAAAAGTTACTTCATTCTGTAGCCGTCCTGTCTTTCAATGTAAATAGAATTCCTTTTGTGTATGTAGATATTTGCTTTTGGTGTAAAACTTTAAAGGAACGCATTAAAACTTCTTGCCGTTATTTATAAATAAACTTGTTTATTTTTCAGTTATTTCACGTTCCTCGCAGAATACAATACAATAAAAGGATTCAATTTAAACTTTATATTAAAACGCGAAAATTCCATTAAACTTTTTAACTAAAAACCCAATAAATAGATGACCCGAAAATAGTGAATTCTTTTCCGCACAATTCGAAGTATTCAAATCCTCATATCGATTATATAACTTCCATTCGTCGAGTGGGGGGGGAGCGGCGGGGCGCGATCTGCCCCCGAGTAGATCTCCTCGACCCCTGCCGCCCCCACCCGGCCCCCAAACAAACCCAACAACTTCATTCTTAATGAGATTTTCCCGGATCCATAAATTTCAGCCTATAGCTCATTCCACAACATTAATTTCATTGCTAAATACTCGCTATAAATTATAATATAATGAACAAGCCGAATTGGGATATAAATAAATAGTGTAATTAAAATTGCTGAAAATTTCATATTCTTTGTTGTCCGATAGAACTTAGTACATATTATATTTCATTAACCGCAATTTGTTTGGCAACACCCGAACTGTTTGCCCTCGCTTCGTAATGTGTAAATGTTTATGTACATATGTAGGTGTGTACGTAAGAGCGAAATAATACATGCTGTGGATAGTATACGAGGGAGCTCATCGTATCATAAATACAGGATGTCGTTAAAACATCTGTATTTGATTAAATTAATGTTTATTAGAATTTAACGTTTCAAAAATATCTCAAAAATATTAACTTTTCGAAAATACAATTGATCTTAACAAATTTTGTGAATTGCTATTTACAGGTTGTCAAGGTCGCTGATTATAATTATATTGAAAAAAAAAATTAAAATGGCGGATCCAATATGGTGGTACGAGGAATGTAATTGAATATTCGCCGCAAAATCTTGAAAATGTTATAACGGGGTTCTAACGTCACTGAATTTTACATTTTCAAATTAATGTTGCAGCATGATCACAGAAATATAATAATCAACAATACATGTTACCCTTGAATAATGAGTTATAGTATTTCAAGGTAATGAGATGATGGTGTCATGGCGTTACATGAGCTTTCTAACATTACCTTGTAAAATGTTGTTTTCGTCTCTTTTGGTTGACATGTACGTTTTCTCATAGTTTCATGGGTATACTCACTCGTACACTTCAAGTTATGCGGTTATGGGGTGTTTGTTACATTATAGGATAGTGGAGTTACGGGACTTTGTTGTTCAAGGTAAGTAGAATTATAACCTTACATGAGCCGGATGACACTAGATTTTATATTTTCTGACGTCTCATATATAAAATCCACTTTTTCCCAGAGTTTAGTGTTTTTTTTTTACTTTCTTGCACTGCTTCGGAATATAGGGTTATGTGGTTATAAAGTGGTGAGGTAATCTAATTAAACGAGTTACTTGACATTCAGTTGTATAGATTAATATGCCTGATGCTATTTCCTCACCGTTCCTTAAAATAAGCTTGCTCCTCCCTAAAAAAAAAAAAGAAAAACTGTGCTAAACACTAATTCTGATCCACCATATCTCGAAAGTGAAGGATTACCTCAACTTGAAACTTTAATTTAGCACTTTCATTTACTACACATTTCTAATGATGATTCGAGGGTGGCGAAATAGGGGAAACATGGCCTGTATTTGGGGTTATTCTTTAGATACAGAATTCAGTAACCAGTAACGGAAGTAAGTTTGTAACTTTGTAACTTGCAGCCCGGGATAGAGCATCAGAAAGTGTACACCGAATTGAAGGCAGACACCATGGAATGCTTTTGGACAATATTATTATGGTTCAATATTATGGACATAAATGAAACAAAAATGCTAATAAACTAGCCAAACCAATGCGCTTCGGGTACCTTAATAGGACCATAAACATTTTTGTGGCGTGGCAAAACTATGAAAATATCATTCCTAAATGGATAAATGACAAATCACTGGAATGGAGGACAAACTTTTCAGGACAAAGACAGGTAAAACATTTCATAAAAGAACAATCGCCCAAATTTACAGAATACCTATTGAGCCAAAATCGAACAATTGTCAAGATTATAGTAAACCTATTGATAGTATGAATACGACTAAATAGACACATGAGCCTTAATGGTCTAGCAGAGGAGACAGCATGCAGATTCTGTCTGCAAGAAAAGAAAACCTCAGTATACGTACTGTGAAGTACTAACAAGACATATTTCAGATTCTAGGGAAAGAAAAGCCAAAAGCTAATAACTATCCAATACAACCCATATCGAAAGCGTAGAGTCTAACAGAAAGGACCAAGCTGGATAAGATGCTCTAAAACCCACTGAGAGTGTTACAATAGACCTCAGAAGGTCGCGGTGGTTAATAGGACTGCAGATCCCAACACTTTAATCTTAACCTAATGTTAGCACATAGACATCGTCAGTTTGGTTGCCCTAAAACTGCATTACAATATTAATGTTTTAGTTTCGACATAATCTATAATATATTATAATGTTTATTCCTTTAAATCTAAAAAAAAAATAAATCTAAAAAATACTTCATATAGATTATATGCGCTTAATTCCTTGCTAGTGCTAAAAGACTTTTATCTGACATTTTTGCCATAAAATTGTATCCTTTAAACGCTTAACTTTAACAACACATTTAAGTTCCCTTAAATGGGTTTTAAATTATCTCTTAAAACTTGGTAGATTGTTCACAAATTGGCTTAGATGACACACAAAATATTACGAATAATGCTTAAAAAATCAGGAAATATCTGCAATATTCACTGCAATATCCAACATAAAAAAATTCCGAAGATGCTTACTCTAAAAGCCGAAAGCAAGAAAGTACGCATATATCATAGTATCTTTGTGACCATACAAAAAACCAAAACTTTAATCCAAATTAAAACAGTCGTGTAAAGATATTTCATCAAATAATACAATATTTTTAGAAAAATTTAACTTTAATTTTTAAACGATGTAAAATAATTATTCTTATTTAATAAGTTCAATATTATGTATATTGTATGTATTCTGAATTTAGTAGCCAACCAAGAAAAATGAATATAAATAAAACATAACTGAAGGATAGAATAAGTAATTGTCACACCTATTAGGCATGTCCCACTCAGCGGACAGGTCAGAAATTACGAGGTGGGGCGATTCACATTTATTGGCAATTTTGTACCCTCCCTATTTCAATGAGAACCGAATCCCCGCATCGTGGAAGCCAAGGACTAAAGTGGAGGCAATTCACTCTTATTTGTGTAAAGCCACTGTAACGTCTGCATCTGTCTCACTTCACATTTGGGAAATATAATTTAGTTTACATAAGGTATACTTAACACTAGGTATCTACAGGATCGTTTTAAAAATGACAAATTAAAGTAGTTTTATCATTTAAACTATCTACCGTTAAATTATACCGTACTAAATGTTTGACACCAAATTGATATTGGAATTCTTCATGATGTAAATAAAACGGCGAAATATACCGTGCAAACAAGGCTATTATTTAAGTTAACGAGTATACAAGGTTGGTATTTAAGTTAACAGAAAAGTACTTTTTATCGTAGAAAAAATATTTCAGAGTACTTTATATAGGTTCACTTAAGTGAGTCCGTAAATCGAGGTATTTTATTATTTAAATTATCTACCTTTAAATTATACCGTACTAAATGTTTGACACCAAATTGATATTGGAATTTTTTTATGATAATTTTAAATTAATAATCACTTTGGGGTTCAGGCAATTCAGTAAATAAAACGTCGAAATATACCGTGCAAACAAGGCTACTATTTAAGTTAACGAGTATACAAGGCTTTGCTGGCTTAGTATTTAAGTTAACAGAAAAGTACTTTTTATCGTAGAAAAATATTTCAGAGTACTTTATATAGGTTCACTTAAGTGAGTCCGTAAATCGAGGTATTCAAACGACCAAATTACTTGCCCTCATTTTGTTCCTATTTATACAGAAATGAATTTATAGGTGTGGTCGAGAGAAACATTTCGTTGATTAATAGCCTAGTATATTATTTTTAATCATGACGGAGTTTCATTAAATTTTCTAATGTTCCTGGCCGTAATTACATTGGTTTCGATGTATGGCAGATTATTACATGTTATAATTTAGTAGAGATTTAATAATGATTTACCCAGCTGTAAAATGTGATGTATTAATAACAGCTTTAGCCGTGTATTGTATGTAAACGTGTACTGAATTAATTGAAATCGCATGGAAGATGAACATTATTATTTTTTTGAAGGTTGAGTTGAAATCTGTGTAGGGGAGATGAGGGTGAAACGACGAAAGCGAAAAATCTACACCACCCGAACTGGTAAGTGTATTTTTCGCGTCACATCAAATACAAGCCTATTTCGAATTGTTGACAGTATTCAAATTAAAGGAGAGTATATATTTTTTAAGGGTATGTACATGTATGGGGAACCTATTTACCTTTCTTAATGTTCTATAACTGCATTTTCCTTAAAATTGTGAGGTGTCAAATTTTAAGGCCGGTCCTGACTTTAGCCCGGTTCAGTTCGATAATTGATATTTTTGTTATACTGAATTTCGCGTATTTACTTAACATGGAAACCCTCAAAATTTTGTTAAATTTCAATTTGTCGTTCCCAAATTATTTATAAAAAAATGATTCCCAGCCTGCTACTTATTAGTAGAGGACCACAGGAAAAAAATAAGAAAAACTTGCATGATCTTTCTATTATTTACATGCTTCAGAAATATTGACGTAAATTCTGACACACCCTGTATATTTTTTGTTATTTATATTCTATAATCAAACATTTACATACGTTATTTCAACTGTTATCGTTACATCAATTGAGAAAACTGTCTAATCTAACTATTGAGAAAACTTTAATCCCATCTGCCGTTTAGCGACTGAAGAGCTCCTTAAGTATCGTGTCCTAAAAACAATTTTTAAGATGATCGTTGAGTAATCACGGATGTGCTACCAATAAAAGTGGAACACATTGTACTTACAAATAACGGCACATAAAAAAGGTAATCAAATAACGCAGAAGAAAGTACGCGAGAAGTTGTTTGTTTTCAATTAATTATGCGCATAATTTTGCATCGCTTAGTAGAGGAAAAAATTCAACTGAAAATGGCAATTAGCTGTCGACGACAAATGTCCTTTCTTCGTTAGAAAGTAATGAATTTACTTAATTTTTTGTTGTTGCCTGTATTTTTTGTTGCTACTAAAAGCGAATGAAATTAGTCAAGCGTTAAATTCTCATATGTCTGCACCAGAAGAATGTTTTAAATACCGATAAACAATAAATTAAAGCTTAAATGATTGTTATTACTATAGTCACTTGCTTTCCCAACTAGATAGAGTTTCATAGAACATGACTATAATCTAAATATTAAATACTATACTATAATAATTAATAATACGTATGTATGTTTAAAGCTCTAAATAAAGTAGCCGTAGTTTTTTAAAAAGAAGTAAAATAATTCTGAAGCATGAGTTTGTAGTAACTTAATGCATATCTGTTTGCAATAAAAAAATGTTGAAATTAATGATTTGCTGACTGCAAAGTGAGTTAATTAGGTACATACGTGGTGTGTAAATTAAATAATGAGACTGGCAACGTAGCGCCCGATCTAGCAACACTGCGGAGACAGAACAGGAAGGGCGGTAGGTTAACATGTTCAGGTAACAAGGTAACATGGTAGGGTAACAAGGTTAACATCTTCAGTAAAAGTTTGAACTGGTTAGAGTCGTTTATTTGTTCTTTGTGACCATTTTCGTAAACCGTTTTTTTTTCTTGTGCATTTTAAAAATGAGTGACATTAATTTTGAGCAACGGTGTGCTATCAGATTTTGCTTCAGACTTTCAGACACAGCGCAACGGATACTTTTTGCAAATTTTCTACACGCCTACCAAGACAGTGTTTTTTCAAGGGCCCAGTTGTTTCGGTGGTTTGAGGCATTATCATAACGAAGAGACTTGATTGAAGATGAACCACGCGCGGAAGGCCTTCATCTTCAAGAACCGATGAAAATGTCGATAGAACACTGGATTCTTGCGTTCAGATCGTCGGTTGACGACAAGAATGATCGGGGAAGAGTTAAATTTGAATCGCACCACTGTTCATCAGATTTTGACTAACGGGGGATGGGACTGCGAACTAATTTTGACTAATTGAGAATGCGAAAAAAACTGCGCAAAAATGGTTCCAGAAAACTCTTCTCAGGAACAAAAAAGATATGAGAGAAAGAAGAAGAAGAGAGAAGGAACAAAGAGACGTGACAGAGAGAAAGGTGTTTTGAATTTTTGGAATCGATTTAAAATGATTCCCATTTAATGGAACGTGTCATGAGGCTGGTAGTGAGACTTGGGTATTTGAGTATGATCCGGAAACCAAGCGCCAAAGCATGAAATGAGACTTCAAGTTCTCCAAGACCCAAAAAGCAAGAATGAGCAAGCAAGTCGAAAATCAAATTCATGCTGATTTGATTTTTTGATAACCAGGGAATTGTCCACAAAGAGTTTGTGCCCCCCCCCCCCCAGGCCAAGCAGTAAATTAACTCTTTTTATAGAAAGATTCTTGAAAAACTTCGAAAAAGGGTCATGCGTGTGAGACCAAACATCAATAATAACTGGATGTTACATAACGACAATGCGCCTTGTCACACAGCCATCTCAGTAAATGAGTTTTTAAGCCAGTAAAACATTCATGTGGATCCTCAGCCTCCTTATTCGCCTGACTTGAGTCCTTGTGACTTTTATCTCTTCCCGAGATTGAAAAATCACCTCAAGGGACTTCATTTTAGGACCATAGAGAACATTCAAACGGTTGTAACCGACCAGCTGAAGGCTATTCCAGTATATGAGTTCCAGCAATGCTATGAGGAATGGAACAACCGTCTCCAGGCTGTGTGGCTTCCCAAGGAAGTTATTTTGAAGTAAACAATACTGAATTGTAATTACTTACACTTAATTTACACGTCTCGTATGTACCTGAAGGTTTAGGGAGTTTTGTTATTTCAAAAAGGAGTAAAGCCAATCCTTCCCAGCAAATTGCCGAAGAAGTGAAAATAATCCATATATACTTCCTACCTAGCATTCCATTTTACCCGAACATATAGGTTGACAGTTGACACATGGATAAGAAACAAATGATTTAATTGAAAAAAATGAGTACATACTTCAATTATCAACTTACAAAAATTTAAATTGGATAGCATGCTTCATAACAACTTTACCTGTAAGTCAATGGGTAAAGCATTTTTTAGTAAAACTTTCCTCAATACCGCCAACGATAATTTGCCAATTTTAAGGTTAGTTTATTTTTAAAACGTATTCTCTCCATAGAACCAAAATAGTATCTATGTACGTGTTGCACTTAATTAATCTACTGTCTACCAGATATTGTATCATTCTGATTTGAAACAGACATATTCCATTTAACTCCCTATTCCATATTATACAATTTTTCTCTACATCATTATCAACACCGTTCACAGAAAAAAATATCCTAGAATGAGCTAATGTACCATAAATGTTAATGTATTAAAAATTGTTCAAATAATCGACTGTGGAAATAATTTTCATATAAATTTAATTAACAGTAATCATTCCTCTAAATGTTATATATTCCAGTGGCCCCATCAATTACAGTTTAATACCTAATTTATCAAAGCGTATGCATATTGTAGGAATTTATTAATAAACTCGATAAAATTGCTATTATTATTAATTGCGTGCTGGCGCAATTTTGGGTTCGTTCAAATAATCGTCGCAAATTTCAATTTTGGAATATACCAGTTTCAGTGTGTAATAACAATAATGTAATTTCACGTTTGCGTTAAAATAATAATAAGTAATAATACACGCACGGCAAATATGGTCACATCACGTGGGTCGTTAATAAACAATCAGCCACAGGTGCATTGTAACCTGAATACGTCACGCGCTGCATGTTATTCAATAAAAGAACGAATAGAAGGCACGTTGGTCCTCCGCATGGTTTCAATTTAATAGGTTTAAGGGAGCATTCTGTAAGAAGTAGAAAGTAAAAAAAACAATGCATGTTTTATATATATTTATCTAGCGAAATAATTTGGCGAACAGATTTTCCAGATTCTAAATATGAATAATTACAGTACCTGGAAACCAGGTAGTCCACCGTGGGCTGACATTTTATTATTTAAAAATCGCATTGGAGAGCCAGTTTTTTATTTTGGTACTTCCCCTACAGTGCACCAATAGTAGCTTTGCCCCTGGCCGCGGAATGCGCAGTAGACTAATCTGAAATTTTGCCCGGAGCTCGTTTCTGCTGTATCTGCAGCTGCAGCCGTGATTTGTGTTTGTTTATTGTTAAATAACTTTTACAAATTTAAATAGGTAAATCTTTTAAAAAAAAGTAGAAAAAAGTAGCAGGAACAATTGAAGTAGGGAAAAGTTTGTAAAGATGTGTATTTTTTAATGAGAGGAAAATTTTAAAAATGTAAAAAACTAAAGATTTTCTCACAAACGTCGATTACAAATAGTACGATGTAGTTTTTTCTACATAAATATGATTTATTACAATGTTACGAATATCACTTGTATTCGATGCTACAGTATTTGTAACCCTCTTACAATTAGTTGGTAGGATTACGCTTTCTAGGTGATTTTAAAAGTTTGCTTTTTGTGAAATATAATTCACCGTAGAAACATTCAAGTTTAGGGTTACTGCGACATGCTTAAACAATATGTTTGACTGTAGTATTGATAAATATTTTAATTCTATATTTAAATTACCTTTCTAACAGCTGTTAAGGATAGCAATGGATCATTATTGTCTCGTCATTTTTCAAAATAGCCAATGTAAGTTTCAGATAATTTCAAACTGTCAACAAATGTCAAGTAATACGACACGGCAACTTCGGATCTGCTGCCAACTGCATAACAAAAAATATCAAGCGCGAAATTTAAAATTCAATAAAATATTCCATTATAGTTTTCATTTCAATATAAGTGAGTGGTGGTATCACTACACACATTTAATAGCGTCAAAGTATACATGCATGTTACGATACGCTATTTGCGTGTTTTGAAGATGGTAGAATGAGTGAATATTTTAAACTTGTGTAGTATTTCAATATAATATATCAAATTCCTATGATTATTGTTATTAATTCTAGTATATTAGGATTTTTGCTTTATTTTAAACGAGCTTCTCAAGTCCTTAGCTAAGTTGAAATGCGTTTAACCTTTAACCCGCAACGTTAATAAATTTTACCATAAAGGAAAGTAATAGAAAATATTAATCTAAATGTTTTTTTAAATCGCCTTTTTTGGTCAAAAACTATTTTATCTGCATTTTATTTGGCGACATGGAATATCGTGGATTAAGTTAACAATATCTAAGTATTAATAATATTACAGGAGGACATGCTTAATAATTGAAAAAACCTTTTATAAGAACAGGTAAACCAGAATTAGCAGATTATATTGTTCACATTCACTGAGTTTATTAGGTCCTTTAAGTGAATACTTTTTTTAAATGTAATCGTACAAGCTAACGAGTAAATAAATAGGTAGATTATATTTGCTTACTTGAAATGCTTCTGTCGCCGATTGTATAATGAATTTCAATTTTCCAAATCCATTATTTAATTTACAAAACTTGCGAGAGCATTATATTGGTTACGGATATGGGAAAGGAAAAATTATCGGTTTAATTTATTTTTAGTTCTAATAGATGTTTACGTGGTTCTAGTTTTACTATTATTTTTCAATTCATAGTTATGGTCTGAATATACAAAGTGGACAATATAAGTGAAAATTGGTCCCATAGAGTCAATTTTCCTCTGTGACAAGGGTTGGAATTTTTGAAATACGTGATCATGTGACATGTTGTAGTAGATTAGAAACTTCGGCTCGAGATGCAGGGTAATAAAATTAATTCGTTAAAAATCGGAATTATTTTTTAACAGTAAATCTACGGGTATATTTTTCCATTGTGACGTTCCCTATAAATAGAAAGACAATATGTAGTTGTAGTTCGCCTTATGAATTATTCAACGAATGCACCGCCGTGTGTTAACAGAAGCGGTAGAGTAACAATAAAGGAAAATTTAATATTCCCTTTTCGGATTATGCATTATAGGTTGACCTGCAATAAACTTCAGTAAATCATTATTAGCTGACTCGCCAACAAGCGATATTATGAATATGTTTAATGGTTGTATGAAATTCCGCAGATGACATGTATTATTAGAAAAAAAAAACATGGTAATAACCGTTTTTCTAGCATAAAAGTTTATCACGCAATTTCATAGAACTGTGTCAGTGATCGATGTTCAGCACATTCATTTGTAACACAAACTATTCATTAGAAACATCATTTACCAAGCTAAATTGCTTACTTGACACCCTCGGCATTACTTGGTATTATCTCGGTTGCGTATATTAGGTACTTACAATAGGTACTCGTATATATTTAAGTGTATGTGTGGAAATTCAAGTTTTCATGAAGGCAAATTAATATTTTAATGCCATATTTTAATCAAATATGGCATTAGAGATAATTAATGAGCAAATCAAAAATGAAAAAACAAATTATTATCTCCTGAATCCTTTACCATCGCAGAAATAAAAAGGCTACTAAAACTATTAATAGTCAACTAGTTAAGGGGACATTTTATTTTTTCTTGCAAAATGTCTTCTTTATACTACTACTAATTTATAATTCTGGAATCTAATTCTACAAGATTCTGCAATTAGCTGAGGTGGTGGCTTGCTTGTACTCCTCATGAGGCATGTCTCATATATTCAGTCATGTCTACATATTCAATAACCTTGTCTTCCATTTCGTCAAGTAATGTGGAAATGGATTCCACCTCTTATGCGTCGTCATCCTCATTTTCATCACAGAGGCGTATCATGAGTAAAGCCGGCTAAACAGCGCGGCGGCCCACAAAGTTTTCACACATCTCAACGTAAATAACAGGGTAAGTGTAACCCATCTCTCTCTAAATTGCAACAGTTTATTGTTTTAATGAAGTTTGTTTTTGCATATACAAGTAGTAAGTGGTATGACGCGTACGATTATGGCCCGCCGCCCGGATCTGCCGGCTTTAATCATGAGTATAATACACGAAAATATCTAGTATCCTTTCGCACATTTGCCATATTTTATATCACATTACTCAACGTATTGCGTGTAATGGAAGTTGAACAAATGATCCAGCTATCACAGGACTCCTACAGTCAAATCAAATTGAGGCAATCCCCCATCACGTGCTACAACTTTACTTACCATTGTTGGTCTAGTTTGTTGGTCTTCTTCAACTCTTTTTCTGAGGGCATTTTTTTCAAATAAATGATAAATAAATTAGAAGGCAAAGTTTTTCCAAAAGAAATGTAAAAAAAGCATTTTGAAAATTTGCAAATTTTAAAAGCCCCTGCCTCGAAAACGATAATAGATGGTATCGATGAAATTATGGATGAAAATATACTTTGTAGGATATTTTGTCACATTTTATTTTGTGCAACACTTTTTTTATTAAGGCAAAAATAAAAAATCGCTACTTTCTTCGTACCCCCTGCACCCCTATATCACTAACTAGATCCGGGGACTTTTAATATGTTTACTTCTTAAGTAGGCCAAACACAGCCCTGAAGTCAAAATGGAAACATCATTTCCCTCTTGGCTCCCTATTTGGTTCCTATTTTTCTAGATGGATTCTGTAAATTTCCAAGTCCATAATTACGGAAAAACTGCGACCTCCTTCTAATTCCAAGACATCACAGGCCAACAAAATTTGATTGATTTTGGGAAACTCTGCCAAATCCGAATCTGACTTCAGAATTGCTCCATCACGTAAGGTTTTCGAGATATCCTAACCTAAATGTGCAAAAAAAACATTGTTTTTCGACATATTTGAAGTTATGCAACATT